>JAWZYV010017079.1:0-38366 GCA_038373885.1 Cheiracanthium punctorium | reverse complement strand
ACCGCGGCAAATAAAATCTAAGATGGCGTCCGGACCATAAACCTGTACTCTCCCGCGGTAAATAATTATATTTAATTGATGAATATTAACTAATCCAAATAACTTTTACACTGCCTTATTTAAAACGATAGTTAAAAAAATATCGCTAAATTTCTTTAAGTTTCTCTATTTGTTTACATTACAAAAAGTGCAATTTAAATGATTACACATCCGCGGAAGACAAAAAAGTGGTCTTCCGCACGTTTTTTGACCACAGAAGACTCTGCAGAGGATCGTTCTCTTTCTGCCACGGAGCGGTGCTTACGAAAGCAAAAGTTTTTTTCATGGAAATTTATATTTATATTTTTTTCAGCACATTTTGAAAAATAGTCGTCTAGACAGTAAAAAAAGTCCCCAGAATTCGCAAAATATTCGTTTTTCGCGGTATTTTTGTTTTAAAAGTCGCCGGAGTCGGCCGATGCCAAAATAGTCGCTTTTTAGTCGCCTGTGGCAGCCCTGTATCGGGCAAAATGTTAGGCATAAAAAATGACGACTGGTTCTTAAATCTCGGTCGTCAAAACAAAAATTACAGTTGCAAAATACGACTAACGACCGCTAATTTCGCGCCCTGGTACTCTCACTGAGAGAGCTCTTCACACACTGAGCGTTCAACTCGTACTGAACTGGGGCCGATGAAACACACCAGAATTTATAGGGGAGGCAGAAGCTGCGGGCAGCTTCCAGAAAAGTCTATTTCTCGAGGGTTCTACATAAAGCATGAATTTTGATTTTGTCATAGAAGAGAAATGTTAGGTTATTATGCATTTTTAATGCAGGAAAACCAACTTCCAGGTCCCATTGGGAAAATCGCGCCAAATGACCAAAATCTTGCCAAGCTTGGCAACTTTTGGCAAAATATTGCCAAATTTGGCACCAAAAATAAGTCCCCAAAAGTGAAGATAACGAGGCCCTAGGACCAATATTTCTCGAGATTTCTAGAAGCCCCATAGAAAAACATATGGAAAACCGAAACCTCCGTATCTCCGATTCTAGTTGACCGATTTTGATGCAACAAAAAGCAAAATTTATCTATTTGAAACATAGAATACGAATTTTAAACTATTAGATGTTTAAAATTCGCTGTTCTGGGATTTAAGCCCCAGAACAGCGGCTTGCCCCGAAAATTCGTAACAATATATACCTACTACCTACATTCATCTACGGTGAATGAATGCAAAGTGCTACCTGTATAGAGAAGACAATACTGTATGGGGCGAAACACAGAGGACCTCTAGGGAGAAATTTTCGCAGACAGGAGAGGACGGCAAAAAGGTTAATATTGTACACAGTGAACTAATTTGACATATTTTCATTTTATTATTTGAATATTGCAATAATTTTGGTAACTTCAATGGTGTGAGATAAGTATTGTTTGTTTTTATTTGTTATGATTTGAGCTATCTGTTTACTTTTGTTTACACATGGTTTTGTCAGAATGCTAAAGTGTATTTTAATTTATGTTTTTTTCGTGAGATATTACATCTGTAGAATAGTATTTGTTTGCATTAATAAATTAATTTTACTAAAATGAGAAACCGGGAGGAGGGGAATGTTGAGGGGGCAGAAGCCCCCCTCACTTAAAAATTAATTTTAAAAATTTTTACTTAAAATATAGGTAATTTAATTTTTTTTTTTACAAAACCAAAGCTTTATATACACATATAAGTTTGAAATCTGTTGATTTCAGTTTCAAAGCTTGAGTTGGCAACAAGATTTTGTCGGCAACTCAAAAAATCGCCAAAAGGATTGATACTAAAGCTGTTCCAAATAATGATAAAACAGATTAAAATGACAATGAAGGGCCATTTTAATCGATTATAGTTTTGTGAAGGGGCTGCAAAAAGGACACAATTTTCATCTACATTGACCCCTGTAACATAAAAAAAATGCTATATTTTCAATCTATATACGTGAAATGTGCATATAATATGCATCAATAATAGAACTTAAAATACAACTTTATTTTAGGAACTTTTGAAAAAAAATACACAATTTTTCCCCACCAGACCCTAATGACTTGATTTGCAAATTTAAAAGCAAAGATTTCAAAAATAAAAGTTTACAGGAATGTTAATAGCACGCAATAACAATAATAGTATTATGTGCGGCCTCTTTCAATTAGTGGGTCACAGAGATTTAAATGTATTGAATCAAGGGCCAATCAAGTACGTTCTTTCAAGTGATATAGTCTTAAAACCAATATATTAAAGACTAATTAATGAATGTAATGACGAAATTTCAAAAATGTATTTATATGTTTCTTTGCATGTTTAAGTTCTTTAAAATATGCTCACATACGTAGGAAAGGCAATTGGATGATTCCACAGTATTGTGAGAATTTATGTCATGTCGGCAAGAAGTTTAATAAATGGTAACTGAACAAAAAATTGAGATAGTTGAATAGTTTTTGCTCTTAATTTAAATCAATGATTTAAGAAAAAAAAATCAATTGATTTAAATCATGATTAAAATCACTGATTTAAATCATTGACATCCTGAAGCAAACAGGTTAAATCTGAGTTAAAGGTTAATTTCATAAACAACTGTGTGCATGACACTACTTCAAATAATGATCTATTGATAAATGGAGCACTTTGACGTTCATATGGCATGGCATCTTAATTTTTTATCATTTTAAGCCTCTTGTATAATGCAACGTGAATTTCAATCAATTGCACTAATTAAAAGTGCTACTAAATTGGAATGTATCACTTACTTTAGCGTCCAACTGATGACCGATTTCATTTAAACTCGAAATCATTCTCCATATATTATGTATATTATACATAAATTAGCCATAATTGTGTCTGAAACTTTCTTTTTCAATCTATTGGAAACTGCATTTTGTTACTGTAAAATTTCAATTGGCGATAAAGAATTAATGTGACAATCGGTACTTGTGTATTATATCGTCAACATGCCAAGCGAAGAGATTACTCGCCAAGGGTTTGTAACTCTGCAGTTCTGTTGCTATTGCGTACGCGATAATGCACATCAAATACGTATGTTCTGCTTTGGAAAAATTGAATAGTGTTTCTTTTAAAATTTATACATTTTTATACGTGCGGTTGATTTTTAAAATTGATTATGAAATTTAAGTGTTTAACAATGCTTATAATGGCAGAGCTGGATTATGACCAACAGGGGCCCCAGGCATTGATGAATTTAAGGGGCCCCGTCTATGATTTTTGTCTTATTTCACATAAAATTTTGGTATAAAAAAGAATATTTCGGTACAACATTTCAAAGTGGGGGCCCTTTCGAGCCGGTGACCTTCGCCAAGTCCCGATTTGCCTATGCGATAATAAGGCTCTGTGGCCAGTAATATGAAAGTGTGTGCTATTAAACTGCGGAGTTTGCATTAAGCGGAACTGTTATGTGTAGGCCGACAAGGCACCATTTGGTGGACTGCGTTTTTGTGGTACTACTTACTTTAAAATGTTTGTGTGTGCATTTCTAAAAAATGTTTTGAATGTCTTGACGGAATTTAAGTATTTATTAAATAGGTTTATGTTTATAATACACCAACATTTATGTGTTTTATAAACTGCGTATTTCATTTAAGTAGAAGCGTGATGTCAGTACTTTATGTAGATGCTATTTCAGAATAATATGCTTGTGTTTCAGTTAAATATGAATGACTTTACTTAATTTGAATCCAGTGCTTTAAATCTATGTACACGCGCAAATAAAGAGGCAGTATCTATTGATTTTTGTTTTTATGGCAACTCGGCTGGTACATTAATATTTGACCAAAAGTATTTTAAGGTAAACCGACCTTAGCGACGCCAACTAGGTGAAAAAAATTTTGGCGAAAATGTCGACGGTATAATACACAAGTACCTGATAATCTAAAAATCCTACCTAAATCGCTTCGTATGAGAACTTTCGACTGAGATTTATAAAATAAAAAACAGCAATAAAATGTTATTTGCCAAATATTCTGTCTTTATTTCTTTGATTTTAAATTGGCTCGTACAGGAGGCACATTTAAAAGTCAGGCTAAAGCCCAATACTAAATACTGTCTTTCTGAAATATAGAACAGAGCATTTTTTTTAAAGCAATAAAAAAGAGTGAACATTAATCCTGGATTTTAATACGTGTTTAAAGTAGCAGTAAATTTAAGAAAAACACTAGGATCCTAAAACAGAAATTTACTTCTTTACAAGGTTTTTTAAAGTTAATTAGCTACTTTGCCGAACTGTGCATATTGAGATAAACATACCACGAATACAGGTAATTTTAAACAACAATAGAGTATTTTTGATATTTTTTTCTGGTAACGATAATCTGTAGAAACCTACAAATCAATAAATACATCAAACAATACTCACTTATCTCTTTTTAAGTATTAATATACTATATATTTACAAAATAGAAGTACGATACCGCATAAACGTTGTTTTGCGTTGTTTACCGCGGCTTCTGATCTTCTGAATTTCAAACATTTCATTTCACTTCACTCACATCACATTCCATACACCATAGAGTCACCAACACACAAAGATACTCAATATAAAATCAACAGGATTTTTTTAAAAAAAAGTGACCATAAATGAAGTGCACAGATCAAAATTTAGAAATTTCAACTTCATTTTTTCAAAAGTATTTAGCAAGAGAAGTTCAAATTTCGCTAATAACGGTTTAAATCAACTTCAATCCCCAGATAGCACAAACTTGTCCTGAGTCCAGAACAGGCCTTGAAGACGTCATATAGACAAGCTGGCGTGTCCATTAAAGAAATTTTTATCTAAATTCATTGCATATAAATAAAGCGATTTTGAAAAGAAATTTATATTGTATTGCAAGCGAAATGTTTTTAAGTTAGATTAAAATTTATATGCAATGAATTTACTAAACAGTACACATCCACGACTGAATAAAGCATGCAGAAGGGGAAAAAAAGTATTGACTTATTATTTTCATTATAAAAGATTTTGCACCCTTTTTTACTTGCGTCTTTTTGAGACGGTGAAAGTAGTCAGTAGAAACGCACCTAACCTGACAGTATTGCCAAAGGTGGAATGAAGCGTCAGAGACGGCCCGAGGGGTGTGCGGGGCCCAGGCGAAGCGCAAGAGCGGGGCCTCTTCTCTATCATGTCTTATGAGATAGCAATAAAATGGCCCAGGAGCGAGGCCTCTATAAGCGCGGGGCCTTAGGCGATCGCCTACATTCGCACCCCCTTAGGCCGGCCCTGGAAGCGTGAATCCGCAAAAAGATATAGTTCGCACATTTTTTCTGATTTTAAGATGATAGTTTATAATTTTTTGTCTAAAATCCTTCACATGATACTCAGTTTAACAATCTATTGCTTGTATGAGCACTTAGTAGAGAAACATTTGCAATTTTAAGGAGTTAACAATAAAAAGCAAATCTTTCATTGATAGTTAACAGAACTTTTCATTTCGTTCTTCCCTCAGTAATTCATCATTAGAAAATTTGTTGATAAACAAAACTAAAGCTTGAAAGTAATTTTTCTGATGAATTATTAGTAAAAGCTAAAAAAGCTACTTTGAACGAGATAAAAAAAAAAATCTTAATCTGTTTATTTTTCAACATACTTTGGTTAAAAATAAAGCCAAATTTACATTTATTTAATTGTTTTTTACTTTTGTGAAAATACTCCATCTTTTTTCATTTTATATAAAAAAATTCAGGTAAGCTCTTTTCTATTGCTATTTAATTTTGTTTTTATTTCTATACAATACTAATATAAAAAAAAAAATAATAAGAAGAAATGGTGATATACACCGAGGGAAACAGTCTTCTGTTCTTAAAATATTTTTTAAATTTTATTTTTATCTAATGATTTTTTATGAAATCTTCTGTTTTTTCAACCCGAGTCTTCCTGTTTTTGGCTTAACCCTTTAACGCGCAGTGATCCCACTCTGGGAACACCCAACTCTGACGTTTTGACTGTTGCCAGTCACGAAGAATAGATTTGATTTCTATAAAAATAGTTGCGGATGACAAAGCTCCACGAGAATTCTTTACTTTTTAGCACGTCATTTCCCGTAAAAAAATCGTCACGGTTATTTTTAACAGCACTGACATCTGCTAAAAAATGGAAGAACGCGAGAACAGCTGGATCGATTGCCCAATGCTGAAAAAAGGGCAGCCGTTGCCATCGCTCGACTTAAATACCAGCAAGATGGCGGACGATCGAAACGTTCATCGCGTGCCACAGATCTAGACCCTTTTTTGACGACAGCTGGCTGTGCCCGCGCACAGCCAGCTTAACTACCGCCATCTTGCTGGTAGTTAAGTCGAGCGATGGCAACGGCTGCCCTTTTTTTCAGCATTGGGCAATCTATCCCAGCCGTTCTCGCCTTCTTCCATTTTTCAGCAGATGTCAGTGCTGTTAAAAATAATCGTGATGATTTTTTTTACGGGAAATGACGTGCTAAAAAGTAAGGGATTCTCGTGGAGCTATGTCACCCGCAACTATTTTTATAGAAATCAAATCTATTCTTCGTGACTGGCAACAGTCAAAACGTCAGAGTTTGGTGTTCTTAGAGCGGGAACACGGCGCGTTAAGAGGCCTCTCTACTCACGGAAAAAAATCACAAACAGTGGCTTCCTCTGAGATGCTCTGGAAATTGGGAAAGAGGGGATAGCAATCTGTGACAGTTTTATTACTCTCTTGACCAAACCTCTAGTCTTCATCTTACAGAAGACCCCCAGGAGTGAGGGGGCACACACAACCCCTGTTCCTCCTAGTTGTTTGGAAATAAGCTATTCATTATCACTTCCGTTTGAGAACTTGGACTGTATGGGATTTTTTCTTTTTACTATAAAAATGAGTAGTTTAAATGTTCTAAATATCACTTTGTTTGAAATGATTTTAAAATACTGAATATACACAAACACGACTCCGTAAAAATGTATATTTATGGAGGGATGTTTAATATATACTGTAGTATCAAAAATATAATGTATATTACACTCATGTCCATAAATTAAGGATAATGAAGTTCAGGCAAAGAAAGAGAAAGAAGCAAAACAAATTTGACTTATTTGTAAAGTCTATTTATTAAACAAAAAGTAAAGAGCAAAAAAGATGCTATATGTTTGACATAATTAATAAAAATTGCAAGTTTTACCAAATTTGACCAAATTTCAAAAAAGAACCTATTTACAAAAAACAGTATAACATGGTTAGTAGGATGGTTAATACGGAGTATGTCTCCCGGACGATGCAATACAGGCCTGACAACGCCTAGGCATGCTGAGTATCAAATGATCAATCTGATCTTGGGGAATATTACACCACTCATCAAGCAATGCACTCCGAAGTTCCGGTAGACAGGTGGGAGGGGGTTGACGGGCTGCAATTCGTCGGCCAAGCATATCCCACACATGCTCTATTGGATTCAAGTCCGGTGAGTATGCTGGCCAATGCATACGGGTGATATCCTCCGATTGAAGGCATTCGTCTACAATGTTTGCACGGTGAGGACGGGCGTTGTCATCCATAAACACAAATTCAGCACCCATGGCGCCCCGAAACAAACGTACATGTTGTTCCAGAATGACATCCCGATAGATGTGGCCTGTCATCGTTACACTCTGAACATGCAGGTCAGTTCTGGAACCAAGATAATTCCTCCCCAAACGAGCCATCCTGCACCACCGTAACAGTGTCTTTCAATGGTGTTCTCTTGGTGGTAACGGGTACCTGGCGCTCTCCAGATGAATGTCCGGCGAGAATCAGACTCCAAACTAAACCTGGACTCGTCGGAAAACATCACACAAGACCACTCTTGCGGTGTCCACAATGCATGCTCTCTACTCCAGGTTAATCGCAGGCGACAGTGAGTTGCGGTAAGTGGAACACATCTGACAGGCCTACGAGCATATAGACCAATGTGCCCTAAGCGTCTGTACACGGTCTGCCTTGAAACTGTCGTACCGGTAGCTGAAGAGAGCTGACGAGACAGGTCTGATGCTGTACTCCGTCTGTTTCTTTTGGCAGTAACTGCCAAATAGCGGTCCTCATTCGGCGTTGTAACTCGGGGGCGACCTGTGCTGTAACGTCTACTCACATTACCATCATCTTGGAATCGTTGCCAAAGCCTGGAGATGACACTCTGGGCGATTCCAAGTTTCTCGGATACTTCCAGCTGGGTACGTCCACATTCCAGTCGTCCGATAATTCTGCCACGTAAAACATCATCCAAATGCCTCCTTTGTGCCATAACTATGCGGTTTTTGCACTGAAAGGCTTTCAAAGCGCTTGTGAACAATTTTACTTCTTTGCCACCATTCCTTATATACCCCTCTCTTACAGTCTCGTCATTGTGACGTACCATCCACGCCATCTGGTGGTTTCCTGTAATTTGCATATTCTTCTTCAAGATGTGTGTGATCATTCCACAGGTGAAATTTTTATTTTAGAGATTAATTTCTGTGCGATTCTGAATTATCCTTAATTTATGGACATGAGTGTATATAGCAAAGTATTCTTTCAAATTATATTTATTCATGAAAACAATAATAATAATAATAAAATATTCAAAGTAGCAATTTTATGATTTGTGTGTGCATACATTAAAATGCTGAATAAAATTTCCATTAGAAGTCAAATTAAGTAACATAAAAATATTACACATTATCTGCAATTCTGTTAGACAAAAAAGAGCGTTTTTTTTCCATTTTTTTAATACGCATTCATGTTTTTATTTCAGAAATTGAAATGTGAAAATACAAGATTTTTAATAGCTCTTTTATTCAACAAGATAATATAAAGGTCATTACAAGAGACAATTAGATAGTTTATGATATCAATTATACCTCCATCCTCTCTCCTTCGAAAAAAAAAAAAAAAAAAAAAAAAAAAAACGAAAAAAAAAAAAAAAAAACAAAGAGAGAGAGAGGGGGGGGGGGGGTGGAGACAGAAAAGAGAGAGAGAACGAAAAGAAAAAAGAACACAATTATTGATGGAACAAAACGCACCGCCCCCCGCCTCCGAGAAAAAAGAAATTAATGTATAAGATCCTATTTTACTTCCATAAAATAGATGTATTTGTCAATCTTCTAATTAACCGCCCCTCACAGACAAACTAATCGTTCACCCCCCCCCCCCCCCCGACAAACTTGTATTAATCCGCCACTGACAAAACGATCTATCTGTGGGTGGTTGCTATTTCATAAAAACAGTGGTCTAAAGAGATAAGTAATAAACGGTATAGGCACATTTTGGATTACGTTTTGGCAGTAAAATTATAATTATGAAAAATAACAAACTCAATTTTGTTTTGTTTGTTTGTGGGATTACGGCCGATTAGCTACGCGTGGGCTCTAGGCCGATGGGTGGGGTGCCATCCGTGGGGGTCTTTCTAAGGGGTCCTAACCCGTATTTACGCTAAGTTTCGGAGAAAACCACGGAAAACTCCGAACGATTAGGTCGACGGGCGTGCGATGGGACCCGAACTCGAGACCTTCACACTTCGCCCGTCGACCATTTCCAGTGGCATAACCACTGTGCCATGGTGAGGCCCAAACTCAATTTTCAAATCAAATACTTTAAAAAAGAAATAATTATTAATTTTAAAAATCTGATAAACACTACAAATTATACATAATTTTATCACAAATTAAGATAATGAAAAGAAATTGCGCCCAAAAATTACTATACTGATTACAAAATTAACACTCGAAATATAGGGACAACTAATTCACAACATGACTTATTTTTAATACTGTTGCGCTTTCATCAGTCTTTTTTTCCCCCCTGTTCTCGATATTTACTTCGTCTAGAGAGACAAGTAGTAAATTGTGCCTCTGTACATTTTATATTTTCCCTATATTAATTTCCATCATTATTGTCTAAATGCCATACTCAGTTTTCAAATCGAATGTGCTTTAAAAAAAAAAAAAAAAAAAAAAAAAAAAACCCAACCATTTAAAATCAAATAAACAAGTTGTACTATGCAAAAGAACTATTTATCACAAACCAATGAAAGGGAATTGCGCACAAAAATTATTATAAAGGTTGCAAAACTGACAGTTAAAAATTTCTTTCTGAAAGAAAATATAAAATTATATAGACAACTAATTCACAGCATGACTGAATATCTATTTTTAATGCTATTGCACTTCGGGATTTTTATTTTCCGAACATGTACCATGTAAGGAAAGTATTGTAATCATGAAAAAAATTGGCTTCGAGATTTTCGTGTATTGACACGTTTTGAGGTCTTCTGAATTCAGTTATGCTGTTTTTTACGAGATGTGTGTGTGAACACGATAGCTCCTAAACGGAGCATTCGATTGAGCTCAAATTGGGTATATGTGTTATAAGCCACCGTCACAAGACCGGTATTGATTTTGGGGTATATAGGACTTATAGTTTTTCTACAGGGCTAAAGATTTCTTTTACATTATGGCCTATGGGGGGGAAATTCTTGAAAGTGCGCTAGCATTTAAACGGTACATTCGATTGCAGGGCCCGATTAACCTTTGAAGTGAGGGGAAGCTCAGTCTCATTTCGGGCCCCCATCCCCTTTTTGTTTGGATTAAGTAAAGTTTTTAATGATTTTCTTTGTTAAAAGGATATTTAATTGATTTGATTAGTTCTAATGATTTTATTTGAAAAAATATTTTTTTTCATTAATTTGAAATTTACCTTAGATAAAAATATGTTATTCATTATCTTTGCAATAGTTTACTTAATTGTAATGAGATTTTACAGTATTTTTAAAATTACTGTAAAAAGTAAACTAAAAACATTTCCTTACTACTGAAACATTAAACTTTATTTATTTAGTCATATATTTTTCATGGGACATGGGGCTTTTTTCGGGAATTTTTGTTCGTTTTGATGACATCATAAAAATCACAACATGGAAGTTCAGAATTAATTTTGACCTTTAGATGATTTTTAACATAACATATTGAAAGATTACCCCTTTCTACTGACCAAATGTTCCTGATAATAGAAAATTTTGTCTCAACTGGAACAAATATCCCAAGTATAGACATTGCAAACTGAACTAATTTAGAAATGTTGCTACATGGAGTATCAAGACTTCTAAAATACCTTAAAAATAGCTTTCCACTTCTCTTCATTAAAAATCTTTACAGTAACTTAGAAGATCATTTAAAAAGAAAATTTTGAATTTTTATCCGTTTTACAGTCATTTTTGGGCCCCCTTCAAATCATGAGGGGAAGCTTAAGCTTCTCGAGCCTTTTCGCTATCAGGCTCTGTTCGATTGTGCTCTAATTGGATATATTTGTTATAAACCACCATCGTAAGACCGTTATTGATTTTCATGTTTATAGGACTTATAGCTTTTCTGCGGGGCTAGGACAAAGATTTCTTTTACATTATGGCCTACGGGGAGAAAGTCTTGAAAGTGCGCTAGCGTTTAAATGGTGCATTCGATTGAGTTTCAATTTGGTATACGTATATGTTTGAATTATTCATCGATTAAAATTTATTTAAATCATTGGTAATGATCTTAATCGTAAGTGTTCGGAAAGTCGAGTGGAGTCACTCCAGATTTTTTTTTTTTTTTTTTTTCTCTATATTTAATTGGTGTATAGCAGGGTTGTCCAACATATGGCCCGCCGATTGTTTAAATCCTGCCCACTTACTACTTTTTGAAAATCGCAGAAACAGTCTAGCATTCCTTTTTAGTAATTATTTCAAGTGGAAAAGCAAATAGTTCCAAGAAATGCTGTGGAGAATAATCTTAAATTCTGAGAATGCTACTAAGATCAGTTTTTGATTGTCGAAGAAATTGCGAAGGGGGAGACGAACCTTTATCTGATAGAAATTTTGTAAAAGACTGCTCGAGCCTATTTACATCTGTCTCTTTTACTGTGTCTCATATTGCTGTGAGCAGCTATTTTCAAGGATGAAAACCGTGAAAACGAGATCTAGGTTTCTTTTGACCGAGGAACATCTTGTAGGAATTTTGCGTTAGCTATGTCAAGTGTACAGGCAGACATTGACTATTTGTTAAGCAAAAGTAATGCCAACCCTCACATAATTCTATGTTTGGATGTAATGAAAATAAATGCGGTAATAAAACGGGGTTTCTACAGACCTGGAAAGTCAGGGAATATCAGAGAATGTCAGGGATTTTGGAAAAAAGTCAGGGAAATTTGAAGAAAGGTCAGGGAAATGCAAGAATATGCGACAAAATCAATAATACTTCCTGTTCGAACCTAATTGTAGAAATTGTTTTATTTTCATTTTCTTATTTAACCTTATAAATAATTTTAAAATGTGTCCTTTATGAACATATCTTCTTCAGTTGAAATATGCTTAACTTGATCCTAAATTGTTATCAAACATGGTTTTTGATAGAATCCAGTGATGTCAAATAATATTTTTGTGTATATTGATTTTATTATTATTATTATTTGTAAAAAAAGAGGGGCAAAATATATAAAAAGTTATTAATTAAAGGATGTAAAATTAAAAATAGAAACGCAAAATTAAGGAAAGCACGCTATTTAAAAAGTCAGGGAAGAGCATGATAGACGTCAGGGAAAAGTCAGGTAAGCAAAAGCTGTGAAATCCGTAGAAACCCTGTAAAAAAATGTAAGAAATTTTAATACCCAATTTTACGAATTATTTGTAATGTGTTTATTTTGTAGAACTCGTAAGGAAGGATTTATGATCACCACTTTAACGTCTCATCCTCAACTAGCATCCTCTTAATTTTTGAACTGGATTAAAAAATTGTGTTTTCCAAAAGTAAAATACGACCCTGTGGACTATCAACTACATCATTTCATAGAACTCCGTAGACATAAAACACAGTAGTTACAGTACATAAAAATATTTACATTGCATGTGCTGAGAAAAATAATATCAAACAAAACCTTAGGAAAAAAATGCTGCTATTCTGGTTTAAATTCCGAAGATAACTGTACTACCAATAAGTTGTAAACAAATAAGATAAATCAAGGGGTGCTGGTTTCACATCAGCTGTTTGTAATGTATAACATACCATAAATGAATTGGATTAAAAAATGAGTTTTCTAAATGTAAAATATGACCCTCTGAACCAGTGGCGTCAATTTTCAACTTAACTATTACGCATTTTAACACAAAGTTGAGTCTATCCCCCCCCCCTCGAAGGAAGTCTGCATACGCCACTGCTCTGAACTATCAACTGCATCATTTCATAGAACTCCGTATTAGACACTCACATAAAGCGCAGTATTTACAGTACATAAAAATACACTTATTTACATTGCATTTGCTGAAAGAAAAAAATACCATACAATACCATACGAAAAAAAAGGCGATAGATGGTTTTAATTTCATTTCTTGTTAATTTTTTAAAAATCTTTTTTATCTTCATTATGTTTAATTGCGTCAATAATGTAAAAAGGATTTCTGAATCGAAGAGACATTTTGTAAGGTGGATCAATGAGCTCCGGGAGAATGCACACTGCTCAAAGCAAGTATTCGACAGACTTGAGAGCAGTAAAATAACAACACTTTTTACTACAAAAGGAACTGAGCCAGATGATTTTACAGAAACACACACAAACAAAAGTTGAAATGTGAAGAGAATGTTTCTGGAGGCACTAGGGTGGGAAGTGAGGACACCACAGGGGGTCAATTGGTCAATATATGCCCACCTCATCAATCACCGCAACTAATGGTTACCAAAGTGGGGGGATGAAATTCGCATTGAAATCATGCATTTCATAGCATATAACGTTTACATTTAATTGAAAATAACGAAAAGTTGTCATTGAAAAAACACGAAAAAAGCATGTAAAAATAGCGTGATGGCTATACAATGTATTACGCGAGTTAAAATTTTGCTAAAGAGCAGGATTTTGAAATAACGAATCGTCAAAAATGAAAATAACGGTTTTAGAATTTGTGTTGCTTTTCAGATTGCAATAAAATCTCTTTCGGCTTAATTAACCCAAATCTGATTCACGCAATACATGCGAACAGTTCTCAAGATTTACACAAGAAAATTTCATGTAAAAATACCAAATACTTTCCGAGAAAAATGATTAGGTGTTAAGGCACTTTTCTTCATAGGAAAGCATTGGGACGTGAATCTCCGCAAGTCGAGTATAGAGGCCTCTTATAGACTAAACGAGAATTAAGACTAAGGAGTGAGCGACGTGCGCAGTCGCACGTCTGATTTTGGGAGAGGCGCGGGCACCGCCAAAAATTGGATAATACGACGGTCACTTAGAAATTTTTGAGATGCAGCCAAATGTTTCAAGTTTAACTTACCCAATACACAGAAGTATTTAAAATAATCCTCTCTAGCATCAATGCACTTTAGTAGGCGAACCTTCCGAAGTTTAAAAGCCTCAAGCCATCCATTCCTGGGAATCTATGCAAAATGTGCTTTTACAACCTCATCAATCTCAACTTCGGAGGGAAAACGATGACCATGTCAATTTTTATTAAGATAGCCAAAAGATCCACATAGCAAAATCAGGGGTATAGGATAGATCTATCACTTTGATGCGTTTTTGTTTAAGAAATTCCATTGCCAATCTTGCCGTGTGAGAAGATGCATTGTCATGATAAAACAAGTGTCATCTTCATTAACTTCTAGAAGAATTTCTGGAAAACGTTGCGTGGTGTGCCAGTTAGCTGTGCTATGAAATATAAGTTTTGCACTTCATAGTATACAGCTTAGTGGAAGAGAACAAGACAGCACATGAGAAATAGAAAATGTCATATTGCTGATAGACACTATGCAGTTTTCATAAATTTTCAAAAATCCTCACGGTGCATTAAAAAATCGCTCAAGGCACACCGGTCACAGGTTGAGAAACTCTGATCTAAATGGATGGACCAAGCAGACAAGACTGAGGCAATAAGTGGTCTTCTACTGTTTAACTCCATTTTTTTCTTTCAGTAACAGAAACCAAAACATTTTGAAACCTTTTTTTGAAAGAGAAGAACAATTTGGTTCTGCATAACCAACCATATTTGCATTTATTAAACTTTCCGTTTATCATCATAGCAGTATATGCACAAATGCAACGGCATACACGGATTGATGCAGAATGGAAAACAAATATTGGAGTTTAATATCAAGCTTGGATTAAAATAGCTCTAATCAAGGCAGTAAGAAAAATGAATTCATCCAAACACAGACTTATAGATACTTTCTGTTTATAAGTTTTCTAGAGTCTTGCTTGAAAACCCCAGAAAAATGTCATTACTCTATCTTGATTTCTATACTAACAATATGAAAATATCTTCACATTTAACCCCTTCAGTACTTATGATGACATTGAAATCATAATATTCACAAGTTTTTTTTTTTTTTTTCAAATTTCTTTTGTATTAAAAATATATTTGCAATTGCATTTTTGTACAAAATGCAAAGTACAACATTATAAATTAAAAGAAAAACACAACTACAAATATATTTTGAATTTAAAAAAAATCTAAAAAGACTTGTGAATGTCATGATTCTAATTAGTATCACTGGGATATTATTGTTAGTATAGAAATCAAGATAGCGTAATGACATTTTCCTGGGGTTTTCAAGCAAGACCTCTAGAAAACTTATAAACAGAAAGTGGCTATAAGTTGAAAAAGTTAAACTGCATGACATCTGCCAATATTTCACAAATAAAAATTACTGCATTAATATCCTAACTTTTGTTTTAAATCATTAGTTCCCAACCAATGGTTTACATACCTCGAAGGGTTTGTTAGACATAAAAGGAGGTTCAAGAAAATAATATACTAATACACTATGGCTAGACAAAGGGTTTGCCAATTTCTTTTAGATTTTAGAAAGGGGGTTTTCATGGAGAAAAAAAAAGTTGGGAACCACACCACTGTTCTAGATGGAAGGTATTCTGCCACAATAAAACAATTTTTGTTTCTGTAGCCATAACTATTGATAGAAAAAATCGTTTTCAAATTGATCAACAGACTGAATATTCAGCTTCTGCCACTGAATTTAAAACCTCATGTGAATATTGTTAAGTTTTCAAAATTTCAGTTTTTCACAATCTTTAAAAATGTATCCTATGGCCCTTTCCAACTGAATTTAAATAATGTAAGCACATTGCAAGTACATTACAAAAAGAAATATTTGTTTTCAAACAGTATCTTCAGTTTTGATCCTCCCTCCCCCTTCCACTCTGATGCATACTTTTAATGCTTAAAATTATTTTAGTTATCAATTTTTGATAGCTTTCAAGAAGTGAATAATTATTTCTTTAATAATAACAAGCCATATAAAATAATAAAATTTTATTTAAAAAAATCTTTGAACAAATAAATTTCATTCACAAAAGATAATGTACAGAAACTAAGGAAATAAGAGCTGAAAATAGTGAAATATGCTGTGTGTTACAAATTTAATTTGTTCAATTTCATCAGCAGCATTGAGCAAATGTAAGTAACTGCAAACTTAATAGAAATCTTATTTAAGAAATATGTTTGAAAATTTATTGAAACAGTTATGAATTAGAAAGAATGATCAAGTATTTAAAAATGAACGGAGACTTTAAAAAGCATTTCCTATCAAAAGTAGCAATTTTGTGTACAAAAGCTCACTAATTCACAAATTGATAATATTTTCTTAAGTTATATCATAAAAAAATATTTTGCAGAAAATTTCAAACATACATTATTTCTACAAGTGAAATGTGATTTTCTTTTTTTCACTTTGAATTTCAAACTTGCAAGCAGATGAAAAATAGAACAACAGGATTACTACACATACTTAAAAAAAATTGTGGCACAGATTTTTTTTTTAAAGAGTGGCTATTAAAAAAACTTTTTTAACTTGAACAAAGTGTCCAATAAAGCAAAATGTTAACCTAAAGCATTTTTTCGGGGAAGGGGGCAGTGAGAGTCCCCTGTCTCTCCCTTGCATCTGTTACTGAAAAAGGAAAAACTGAAATTTCCTTAATCAATAAAATGAACAAATGAGTAGCAGTACAGTTCAGTAATACCAAAAGTGTATTTTAAGGGTGGGTGGTATGCAGAGGGCCAGCCCCCCCCCTCATCACAGAAATTTTGACTTTTGTTGCTAAAATGATAATGATGAAGTCTTTTTGTTAAAAAATATGCCTTTTTAACAATTTGGACCCCTCTGAATTTTTTTTCTAGATATGTCCTTGAGAAATACACATTTGTTAATAAATATAGGTATTTCAATATTCCTTCTCCATATCTTAAAACGATTTATTCCTTTGTCAGCTAGCAATAAAAATTCTATCTAAATATCACACCACTAACGTTAAAAAACACTTCTAAAGTCATAGATGGATACTTATACCAGTTACTTATAATTTTATGTAATATTTTCAACTGATATAATAATATGTTTAAACAGTAACTCATAAAAATGAATGCAGAAATAAATGTTCAAACTTTTATTCATTTTTACTTGTAAATTTTCTAACTTTTTGAATTTTTAATAAAATTTAAAACACTTTTCTAGCTGTGTAGTAACCCTGCAGAATATAATACTTAAATTTCCTAACAATTTTAAGCCTCTAAATTTCATCAAGCTCATATGTTTCTTCTGGATAATCACCCACAGTTACGTCTTGAGGTTTAACAAAACTCCCGTAATTAGGCAGGCACTCAAAATACTTTCTGCCCCCAACAGTACCATTATTTTTACCCAATGGCTCATCATACTTAATGCCCACCCAAAAACCTGGTTTGAAGTCTGTTTTACCAGTGTACATAACAGTGCCACGTCTGTTGGGTTTGCCAGCAACCCGAACTTCGCAACGACTGCCAACAGTTGTGCTCTTACACAGTTCCTCTTCTTCTTGAAGTTTTTTCAGCTTGGCCTCATCATCTTTTTGATCGCCACCACCGAGCTTGAGCTTCTGCTTGAAAGCTCTGAATGTCTCACCCTTTTTGCTGTAATCTTCATCAGAGAGTTCGAACTTTTTCACTTGGGACACGTCTTCATATTCGCCGGTCTTATGCGTTGGATCAATCACGTGAAGAACTTTTGCACTGGATAGGTCGTAAGAGCTCAGCGTAGAACCGTCATCGGAGAGGTTGGATATCAACTGATTTTTGTCGTCCAACAGCTGCAGTTTCATAGCCGACGATGATGCTCCAGTAAGTAACTCCAGTTTCTCTTTCAGTTCACCCACATTTAACTGAGTTGGGAAACGTCGCTGAGTGCCAAACGAATTAATATTGCTGGTTACTAACACATCTAGCATACTGATTTCTGAATCACCACTCATTTTGAATCTGGAAAAAAAAAAAAAAAAAAAGATTAAAAAGATTTATTTGGGAGGGGGGGGGAGGAAGTAAAGAAAATACATCAGGGTTTCTACAGATTTCACAGCTTTTGCTTTCCTGACATCTATCACGCTCTTCCCTGATTTTATCTAGCGTGTTTTCCTGAATTTTGTGTTTCTATATTTAACATTACATCTTTTAATAAATAATTTTTTATATATTTTGCCCCTTTTTTTACAAATAATAATAATAAAATAAATCTATACAAGAATCTTATTTGACATCACTGGATTCTAGCAAAAACCGTGTTTGATAATAATTTAGGATAAAACTAAGCATATTTCAACTGTACAAGATTTGCTCATAAAGAACACATTTTAAAATTATTTATAAGGTTGAATGAGAAAATGAAAATAAAACAATTTCTATACTTAGGTTCAAACAGCAAATATTTTCTTGATTTTACCGCAAAATTCAATTTTTCTTGCATTTCCCTGACCTTTCTTCAATTTCTCCTAATTTCCCTGACTTTTTTCCCAAATCCCTGACCAAAACTCATTTTCCTGACTTTCCAGGTCTATAGAAACCCTGTACATGGATCATTTTTCAGAAAATACTAGAATTTCCATTTTAAACAAGTGTTAAGAAATTTTGTTTTTATAGAATTTTTAATTATTATCGGTTAAAAAAATATTTTACTTAGCAAATTTGACAAAGCTTGTACAATTTTTGCATTGTGAATAACACAATTGATGTTTCACAAAAGAAAAAAAAAAGATAGAGATGGCTGATGTCCACTCTAAACACATTCATATTTTAAATTTGCACAAAAGAGTTATATATTAAAAGTGTATCATAATCCATGTGTTGGCCTTATTTGTATCTTGCTTCATTACATTTGAAGAGTGCATCATTATTCATGAGTGTGGAGGATTTGTCTTCCTTATTCCATAAAACACTTCTTTGGAACTGAATCTATATTAAAATTGCTTACTAAAACTGTTTTACAATCTTTTTCAAGCATGTTCCAACTATCCTTCACCTTTATATATACTGCTTGGAAAGTTCATCATAATCTATGAGTGTGCTATATTTGTATTCCTTGTTCCATAAAACAGTTCTTTGGATGTAAAATCTATATTAAAATCGCCTACTAAAAATGCTTTACAATTTTTGTCAGGCATATTATAACTATACTCAGTGTTTTCACTAGCGTGCGAGAACGTGAGAATCTCGCTATTTTTTCTTTTTCTCGCATGAAAAAATTATTACTGCGAGAAATTCACTCACCCTACAAATCGGTTTCTCATAAAAAGAAAGAAAAGAAAAGAAAAGGAAAGCATTGTAAGTTTAACAGAGAGTGTAAAAGTGGACTCTCAAGAACTCCTAATGCCTGTAAAAGAAAAAAAAGGGGGCGGGGGAAATCCTGGGGACTTGCTTGTTCCTCAACTGGGTTACTTTTATTGCGCCTCTATCCCAACCCACCCTTGGAGAAATAAACTATCTGAAAGTGGAAGACAACACCAAGAAGGAATTAGCAAAGCCAGAGCTCATTCTAGGTGGGAAAAGGGCAGGCTGCAAAGGTTTAAAAAGAGGACATCATTCTTTTTAAAAGGCAATGTATTAGTTAAAAAAGAGCACTAAACATCCTGTTAAAATACTAATTTATAAACAAGTAATCTCTCTATTCTAAAAAAAAGTAACCACCGCTGTCAATAGCTTGTTTGGCTATCTTCTCCTAAACCATGGGGATTTGAATTTCGAGAAACATGTCCACGGATTTGGAAAATTCCAAGGAACCTGATAAGCTGAATTAAATTTCGAAAATCGAATTATTTTAGAAGATATTAATAAAAAACTGAAAAAATAAAACATAATGGTTGCCAGATTTGGCATAAAATCATTCATTCCTTTGCAACTAAGCAATTCCAAGTATGTAGAATTGCATGAAATTGACAAATATGAAATAGAATTACACCCTTTTTATGCCAAATTAAAAAGTATATGAAATAAATAACTCAAAATGTGTTACACAAAGTTGACAATTTTAAAATAGTAAGTTCGCTTAGACAACAGGAGTTTAGTATTAGCGATTATTCGTTTTTCCGAAACAGAAACTTAGTCACTGATTTTAACAGCACCATCTTGGCATTAGGTACGATCTGACAAAATGGTATCTTTCTAAGCAGGGTGAATCTAAACCGCGAATTCAAAAATGTTAGACCCCAATATCTTGAAAATGAAAAATAATTAAAATGCAGATTATTTTAAAGCCCGTTCGGTCCAGCTGGAGTATTTGCTACCAGTAGAAATATTTGGTGGCATTAACTGTAACAATATAGCAGTTATAGTACACTTTGGATATTTGCCAGCGCGGCGAGATGATATAATTCGAGGTGCTAAATATGCCAATCTGCAAAGGATTATGTAATATATGGATAACGTTTTCCCAGGAACCTTAAATGAGCAGTAATTATAGGTTGTGAGCGTGTGTATATCGCCAAATAATGAAAAGTCGCCATTAGAGGCAAGCTAACCTAGCTGTTCTGCAGTTTTTATCAAAGAAAACACATTAGGTACAGTTTTCTTAGAGCTAACTATTAACTATACATATATGCAAATTGCCAAATTATGAAAATTCACCAATAATTGGCTAATACGCAAGGTGTTCCAAGGTTTCACATAATTAAAAATAGTGCGAAGTTTATATTTTTATGTTCCAAGCAACGTGTAGCTCGGTAACATTCAATCTGATCCAACCTCTGGGTTTTGTTTGTTGAAATTATGCCTTTTTTACGAATAAGCCTTATTAGGGGTCGAATGCCTCATACGAAAAGCGAGCGCAGCGAGTCTAGGGGCCTTGGCCCCTAGTACATAAAAAAAAAATAATAATTAAGTCAATTCCTACTTAGGTCAACAAAGAAAAGTTTTATTTCAGTACTTTTTATTAAATTTAATTAATTACATTTAATTAATGAATTAACATTTGAAGAAACTATTTGAATTTGAGTGAATGAATAAAAAGTATTTTATTAACAACTAAAAATTTGAATAAGATATATAAATATATATAGGGAGAGTGTGAACTAGTAGTAGGAATTGGGAAAAAAAAAAAAAAAAAAAAAGAGAGAGATGCACAATTAGATGTTGCAATAGTTCTAAATACAAAATTTCAACAATTCTACGGTTAAAAGTTTTAGAGTTATGCGAAATAATTTTTGGTGCCAAATTTGGTCATATTTCGACAAAACTCGCCAAAGTCAACGACAAATGGCGAGGTTTTGGGCATGGACAAAACAATGACTGACTATTGCCAAATTTGGCCATACTTTGCCAAGGTAGAAGACAAATTGCGACATTTTGGCAAAACTCGCGAATTTCGATGGCAAATGGCAAGATTTTGGGCATGGACCCAACAATGAATGACTACAGATGTAATATATTGAAGATAGGGGCGTAGCCAAAGGGTGGGTTAGGGCGGTCATAACCCCCACATGAGGAATTTTTTGCCATACAAAATGTATATTCTTCACTACATTATCGCACACATGTATACATATATATATGAGTTGTCGTAGTCGTAACCCCCCCCCCATGGAAAATTTCTGGCTACGCCCCTGATTGAAGATGTCCATAGACATTAATGTATTGAAATTCATTGGGTGGTCCTGTAAATAATCTCTCCAGTAGATTGGAACCCAAAATCGAGATGCGCAACTAGATGTTACAACAATCTTATATATGAAATTTCAACATTCTATGAGTAATAGTTTTTGAGATTTGAGAGTAAAATACATACACACGTGACTGTGGTTGGACCAGTTCCTAACTATATGGTAGGACAGCATTGTACTTGAATTGGATGAATGTCCCTAAAACTGCCGCTGACCATAAAGTGTTGGAAATCTTTTGAGTGTTCCTGTAGCAGCACTACAAATGATAAAGGCACTTTCTTCGATGGAAAAATTCATTTTATAACACTTAACAGCATATATCACTTCTGAGTCGTTTGAACTAGCCTAATACCTCTAAAATACGCTTTAATGAATTTCTGCCCATAGAGAATAATGCATTTAAAATATTTTGGGTGGCCCTGTAGATAAACTATCGAGTCGAATGGGACCAAAATGGTTGGTGCAGCAAACTAGATGTTACAACAATCCTGAATATAAAGTTTCAACATTCTACATCTAATAGTTTTTGAGATATGCGAGTTTAATGAATTTCGGCCCATAGAGCGTGATGCATTTAGAATCTTTTGGGCGGTCCTGTAGATAAATTATCCAGTTGATTGGGACCAAAACTGTATTAATATCCAGTGTCATCCCCTACAAGTTTAAAAAAATGTATTTGAACTTGAGTGGATGAATAAAAAAGTATTTTATTAATGAATGAAAATTTGTACAAGATATATATAGGGAGAGTGTGACCTAATAGTAAGAATTGAAAAATGAAATTATTTTTACTTTACAAAACTGTAAAACAATAAATTAATTACCAACCTTTATTAATATATTAATTAACATGATGTTATAAATCTATGTAATGTAAAAGAGTTGATTAGTTTTGCTGTAACTTTGTTAATTAACTTATCTTAGTAACACCATTTATAAATAGCTAAAGTTAATGACAGTATTTATTTAAGATTTTTAAATAAGGCTTTTCTTTCTTTTTTAAGAACAAAAACAATCATCTAAACATACCTAACAGGGAAGAGAATGTTTGATTACTTAAATATTTTGCATAAGAAGCAGTGCCGGATTAGTCATATAGCAAAAGTAGCAAATGCTACGGGCCCCTGCACCCTTAGTTGGAAAATTTTCATTTCCTCCCTCACCAAAATCTTTTTTTTTTTTTTTAAATCAAAAGATAAATTTCATTCAGAAAATTTCTGCACCTGTTAGTCTGTTAGTGAACTGTTAGTCCCCCTTCAAACGTAAGACCTTTTCAGGACTTCTAACGTATAGTTTAGTTACAGTTGCAGAAAACCGCCCAAAACTCCAGACCATTAGAACGTCATCCTCGTGATGGGACCAGACCCGCACTGTCACACTTTAGCCATCTACCATGTTCCCTATGCCATGGTAGAGCCTAATGAACTGTAAATCTGCTGTAAATAACTCATTCAAAGGATTTATATAAGTTTAGTGTTGCCATGGGCGCCCATAAGGGGGGGGGGGGTAAGGTAGGGCACTTGTGTCCCCCCCCCCCTAGAGATTTAGTACACTGTGCAATCATGAAAACAGAAATGCATCACAAAGCAAAATCGGAATCAAACTATTGCAAGTGTGAAATTTGCCCCCCCCCCCCTGTAGAAAAATTTTTTGAAGTTTCCCCCCCCCCAAAAAAAATTTCTATGGGCACCCATGAGTGTGGCTGTTGCGTGTCTGCATTATTCAATTAACTGATCACCTGTGTGAAACAGCAGTTTTCTAAAGACAGCAATAAGGGCAACACCTTAGAATATGGTGACCAAATATGTCCTCAATTTTTGAGGACGCTTTGAATATTGAAAATCAAATACTTAGATACTAAGTGCAATATAACTGTTAAATGTTTTTGCAATGAAAACATGAACTAGTTCTTCAAGAAAAAATTTCAAAATAGAATACTGCATTGCAGTAGTTCTGTTTTTATCCGATTCTTAAAAATTAACCAGCTGCATCAAAATGGCAGAATTTGGTCACCCTAACCTAGAACAAAAAGTGATGGACCCAGAATAAAATTTCATGGAAGGTCCAAACTGTAGAAAACACAGAATTTTTCACATTTTTAAACATTATCATTTTGTTGATGAAAATCGCAATTTCGGAGGGGCGGGGGGGAGGCAAGGTTCGGACCGCCAGACTATGGCCTTGAAAAAGTGCAAGCCCTACCAGTAATGTTACAAGTTTGCCTTTATTTGAAGAGCGAATACATAAACTAGCAAAATACCAAAATTAATTAGCTCTACAAATCAATTATAATCGTTCTAGCACGATTTATTTTTTCGATTAATTTATTTATACTACTCTAATGTGAAGTTGAACCCTCCCCCCTTTTCAAAAAAAGAAGAAAAGGGGAAAAAAAAAAAAAAAGCTTTCTGGGTGCGTTCCCGAACCTAGGGCCTCTGGATAACATTTGGTACAAGCCAAGCGCTACCTTGATCGGGCATTGATAAGAAGTCAATCTTGATAAAAGATTTACATAATCACTTCTGTTAAGAATCACGAGTGGTTAATTTTTTCATACATTAAAACTGGCGACAAATACTAGTAAAGATATATGATTTCACTTTCAAGACAATATTACAATCTGTCGTTTGTATAGTAGTTACTATGGTGATCAATTTTATGCTTAACGACGAACAAAAGAACTCTTCCCTGACCTTCGAAGATTGATTTTTATAATTCTGCACAATTCTAAATAGCTTAATGCAGTCAAACACTACCCAGATTTAAAACGTCCAAAGAATTCGCGGTAACATTTTATTATAACATTTTCTAATGAAATTATTTCAAGTTAAGAATTAAAATTTGCTATTTAATCAGAAATTTACATTAAAGAAAAAGAAAAAATTGTTCAGAAGGTGAAGAAAATTTAACAACAGGTAGAAGAAACCAATCGTAACGAATGCCGGTTAAACACCTGGAAATTCAAACGATTATTTTAGTACAGGGATGATCTGAAAACAAATAACAAAATACATAAAACAGTGGGTACATGACTATAAAAACAAATTAAAACAGTTCTTACAAAGACAATATAAGTTACTGAAATAAACAATTCAATTATAAAGGTGTGGTATCCGCAAGAAAAGCCGATCGGAAAACAAAGCAGAGCAGACGAACATGAACATCTAAATCCTGAACTAGTAATTGTACGGTAGACAAAAGCTTACTGCGCAGTTGCAAACACACAGGCGACTAGAAGCAGCAATAGGACAAATTTGATTGGGTAAATTAAATGTGATGTTTTATTATGTTGCAAGATCTCTCAGTTCGAGGCTAAAACTCGTCTGCTGGAGGTATTTACGCATGCCAGCTTCTATTCAAATGCATGGAGTAAGAGTATCCATTTTCTAATGACTTTTCTTCACATGAACCACTCGGATTCAGTTTTTGTCTTTATGAATATGTAAATGATAGGTTTGCTGAAAGTGGTATCGCATTTCACTTCAAAACTTCGTTAATTAACAGAATATTAATGTTCTAAAATTATTATGTTATAACAAACAGAGTCTAAAAAGTATATTATTAAGGTGACCAGATTTTTGTAGTCAGAATCGGGGACATGTCCCCGATTCTGACAACAAAACTGGGGACATTTATAATTAATGCAATAATTAACAGTAATTTATTTGAAAAACAATGAAATAATTAAAAATTGTCCCCAGTTCCATTTTTACATTCTGGGGACAATTTGAAAAACGTCCTGAAAATGGGGACTGTCCCCGGAAGATGGGGACGTTTGGTCACTTTAATATTATAGGGTTTATTATAATTTCTGGGAGGTTTGAAATAGTCAAAATACTTATTAAAAGCTTTTCATACCATTTAAAGTACGATCTTTTGAATTGTTTAAAGTATTTGATAGTCAGGTGCGGATATAGCTCTTGAGAGGTCGGAGGCGCAACTCAATTTTGAGCCCTCCCCCCCCCCCGCCTTCTCCAAAAAAAAAAAAAAAAAAAAAAAAAAGAAAAGAAAAATCACTAACTTTACACTTTTACATTGAGCTTTCTATACGCACACGTTTTTAACACTTTCCAACAAGGTGGAAAAGTGTTTATGATTTCGGTTTGTCTGTCTGTCCGTCCGTCCGGGCTCTAACTCCCGTAAACAGGCCTCTCAATTGGTCCTCTTTTTTTAAAATTCCTACCTTCATCAAAGTTTTATTTATATAGTCTAGTATTTTATTGGTTTGATAGATGAAACCTTAACATCTAAAAGAACATTTAACAACTGTTGAAGAAGCAGAACATTTTACTCTATTATTTATAGAGATAGGAATTTTAAAAAACGAGGACCAATTGAGAGACCTGCGTAAATATGCATCGATATTGACGAAATTTAAATATGTTATTCTTATCTACTGTACCATGTACCCAATTGAAAATGGTTTATATGCTATATAGTTTTCCTACAGGTGCACTCAAAATATTCCAAATACATTACGCTCTATGAGAAGGTATTCTTTAAAGCGTATCATCCTTACTATATAGTTACGCTTGTCCCTGACTTGAAGATAAAACTTTTTTCGCCATTACTGCAAAAAGATTGCAAAGTTAACACAAAAGTATAATAACATCTACACCGTTTGTACGATCCGCTTGAAATTTTTCATAATTATATAGAAAAATATAGAAAACAATCTGTGCTACTTTAAAAATTTGAAAATCCACTCGTTCCCTCATTTTTAAGCGATTTTTCGCTATTTTCTGCTCCATTTTATTTCCGAGAGTGAAAAAGTGAATCATTTGCGTGACAAAATTAGCTAATTCAAGTAATAATTATTTCATATTGACGTTATATTTAACAAACTTTTTCCACATTTATAAGTTTATTTATTTATTTTGTTAAATAAAATTATTTCCTCGCGCATGTTTACAGCGAAATGAAATCTTTGGAACGAGAAAAGTTTCCACACGTTCCCAGAAGAGCATGAAATTCGATTTTAGAATATATATAATAAAAATTCAATATTAAATTATTTATTTTAGGTGGACGAAGATTAAATATATTAAGTGTAAACACGCTTTCGTCAAACGTTTTTTTCCAGAGCCCGTTGCAATTGCCTCCACTACGGGCTTTGACCAGGGACGGATTTGCTTAGATGGGGGCCCAGGGCAAAAGCTTCACTGGTGGGGGGGGCCCTCTTACGAAAACTTTCTTATAACCTACAAAAAACTTTCAGATCATACACTTGTTACGAATTTTCGGGGCAACCCGCTGCTCTGTGGCTTAAAATGGTTTAAAATTCGTATTCTACGCTTCAAATAGATAAATTTTGCTTTTTGTTGCATCAAAATCGGCCAATTAGAACCGGAGATACGGAGGTTTCGCTTTCCCATATGTTTTTCTATGGGCTTCTAGAAATCTCGAGAAATATTAGTCCTAGAGCTTAGATCTCTTCACTTTTGAGGATTTATTTTTGGCGCCAAATTTGGCGATATTTCGCCAAAAGTCGCCAAGCTTGGCGACTTTTTGGTCATTTGGCGCGATTTTCCCAATGGGGCCTGGAAGTTGTTTTTCCTGCATTAAAAACGCATAATAACCTAACATTTCTCTTCTATGACGTAATCGATATTCCCGCTTTATGTAGAATCTTCAAGAAATATACTCCTCTAGAAGCTTCCCGCAGTTTCTGCCTCCTCTATATAAACCGGCGCGTTGCCCCGACAGTTCAGTGTTGATCGAGCTTTGAGAGAGTGAATACGCTTGCTTTGTGAAGGAAGCTGTGTTTCGCGCTGTTTGTGAAGCTTTGAATTTAAGTGCTGTGTGTAAATTCTTCATCGTTGAGTCTTGAGAGACTGTTAGTGTTATTTCTCGTATATTTTCGCTGAATTCTTGCCAGTGAAAGTGTTCTATTTTGTGTGAGAAATACAGCATTTGTGAGAGCTTCTGATCTAATCGAACTGTTAAAAGCACATTACTGCTAGATTGTGCTTGTGAATTGTGTACAGCTGATTGTTCTACGAAGTTCTAGAAGCAATAAAGTTTGTGTTCCATCCTGACAAGAGACTTTTTACTTGAACTTTATACACCAACTGGACTTTAGAACGACGAACCCCAGGAGTAGCAGAGTAATTCCGGAACACCCTGCAAAGAAGGATGTTATAACAGCATAAAAAGGATAATTTAATCAAGATGAAAGTGAAATGCAATAATTCGATAATAATAATATTATAGACGATAATACTATTTCAGTCATATTGTTTAATTTTCAAACGTTCATTTCATTCCACATTTTTCAAATAACATATTCCACATTATTTTTATATTTATTTTCCTGTTTATATCAGAGTATTTATTTATAGTAGATTTTCTGTTTCTTATTTTAAATTAAAATCAAAATGTGCAAATTTTTAAATTTAAAAGGTAATTTGAGGGCCCGGGCGGTTGTCCCGATTGCCCTGTTGGAAGTCAGTCCCTGGCTTTGACTTCTAGTTTTAGAGATATTCTGCTATTTTAAATGATTATGTCTACCTCTGTTTTACGAGAGTGTTCGCTTTCCGCGTGCTCGAATTCGCATTGCGGTCCGTCACAGTATTTTTATCTCTTCGCGCTGCCGCCGACTAGAGATGAGACGGGCTCAACCCGAGCCCGGGCCCGAACCGGGCTCGGGCTTTGTAATTCACAATTTCGTTCGGGCTCGGTCTCGTGAAAAATTTCTATTTTATTGAACACAGTTCTTAGACACATTTTTTTAAAAAGTGATTTATATGGAAAATAAAAGTACTTATAAAAAATAGCGGCACGGGTGCCTAGAATGCGCGTGAAGCTCTTTGGGTATTTCATAAGCATAGATATAAAGAATTAGAAAGTGCATTAAAAATTTGCAACTATATTTCTCTTTAATTTGCACAAACGGCAAAATTTATTGTATTCTATCAAAGAATTACTTATTTGAATTTTATTGAATTTTGTTTATCTTTAGCTGAAGTTTCGGGCTCGGGCTCCGACTTAAATAATATTCCTCAGGCTCGGGCGGACTCGGATTAAAAGTCTTCGGGCTCGGGCTTCAAAAAATGAGCCCGAACTCATCTCTACCGCCGACCTCTACAAATTATTGGGGGGTTGGGGCTAAAATCATAATGGCGATAGAAAATCCTTCCCTCTGACAGTAGAATAACGGTGTTCAGAAATATTAGAATTGAAATTTCAAAATAATCTTTCGAAACATTACATTTATATAAAATTTTTAAAAATACTTTTCATAAAAAATTTTTTGGTGTCATTTTTAAAAATAAGAATTTTAACTCACGATGGTAACCCCCCCCCCTCCTCCCAGAGTCAAAATATTGGGGGACGCATACCCGGATTTTCCCATTTTGCAAACGCCTATGGACAAGAAACATAAATCCTGAACACAATTTTTATATTTCACTCCCTCCACATCTACGACTCCGGAGTTTTTGACGTTCAATATAATTCCCGAATCCTTCCGGTGAAAACTAAACAAGAAAGAGAGAGAGAAGTAGTGATACACTTTTATATTTAGGTTATATAACATAAATATGCAGGCATCTTAAGTTTAACCGACTTGGGGAGGGGAAATAGGATTTGAGTGATAGTAAAAAGGACGGAGTGAAAATTTCGAAGGGGTTCAGCCCCCTTAATAAAAATATTCAAGGGTCTGAAGCTCAATGAAGTCGGCGCGTATATTTCTTCATTTTGCAGATACATGGATCTTTCGAGATGCCTCCTATATGCTTAGGGGGTCCTATATGCTAGCGACCCTGAACGGAAAATATTTAGCCACCCTGGACAAAAAAATAATTCCAGCTCTTCCAAATTTATTTGCTAAACTGTGAATCTTGGCCTGCCAGCCCCCTCCTCCCAGTAAAAACTCGCTGCTGGTACTGACTCTAACTAAGCAAATTTGATTAATTAATTAAGATTGTAATGCAATACGTTTCAGTAGTGTAACAGCCGCATTCTTAGCTATTTACTACTCTAAATTTGAAAAAGAAAGCTACACACGAAATTACAAATTCTGTATTTTTTCTCGGCTGTACTTATGATGTGCAGTTTTCACTTCTAGGTCAGAAAGTTTACTTGACTACTTGATATCCATGAATTCAACAGTTTTTTAGCGGCCCTGAGCGGTTGCAGAGTTTGCCACGCCCTGAGAACGGCTCTGTCTATCTGTCCAGGTGAGGCCAACTGAAGATGACAAGCAAAGATGCGGGGGCACGAGACTGCAGAAGAGGACGACTCCGGCGACTGGAAACGCACACAGACAGGGTCCGTTGTCCGCAAGTGCGATGCTGGGCCAATTTAAGTGAGTTTTGCAAATTTTATTTCTGTCTTTCCGTATCGAGACTGTTCGTTTTCAGAAGTAGGTATTTTGCAGGTACATGGTTCTTTCGGGGAACCTATATGTGCAGGTGAAGTTGTTCAACAAGCCAGATCCAGTAAGGGATTCTGAAGACAGTAGTCGAAGACGACTCAAGACTGAGTGAGAATCTCTGTATTTGACAAATGTGATGCCAGACCAGGATCATCGACAACCGTCTTTCTAGTCCGGACCTCGCTCCAAACGACTTCTGTCTCGCTTCCTTACTAGCAATTGCATTTGGAAAGCCTTCGACTATCTTCTACGAGGAGGTGAAGTACTTCGCAACAATGTGGCTGAACACGCAAGCACAGGACTTTTACCAGGAGCGAATATTCGAACTGATAAGAGGAAGCGAGAAATTCCTAAAGATATATTTTAACTATACCAAAAAATAACCTATTTTATATATTAGCAGCTGCCTGTATCGGTTGTATGAAATAATATGTACACCCTCCAAAAAAAAGTATTCGAGCAAGAGAGAAATTTCCTATTTTAGATTTGCGAATAATAATTGAGTTTTTGAAAACGCACAACCTGACAGAAATATAGAAATTCATATTTATACATAGCCTAATTCATATTCTATGATAAATAATTTTTAATATACGAAACGAACGTAGGAAATCTCTCTCTTGCTCGAATACTTTTTTTGGAGGGTGTACACATTGCACATCAGTTTTTGTAACCTTACTTTCTGATCACCTCTCGTACTTATATTTAAATGGATAATTCTTAAAATACAAGGTGATCAGAAAATGAGAATACATTTGAAAAATTAATAATTCACGGAATAATGTAGGTAGAAAAGTAAAAATTGACACGCATGCTTGGAATGACATGGGGTTTTATTACAACCTAAAAAAAGTTCAAAAAATGGCCAACAGATGGCGCTGGATAGCCTAACGTCAATGTTGCTGCATGAGAATCGTACAAAAGGAGCTGTAATGAGAAAGGGAATCAGATGCACCAGTAATCGCAGTATATGTTGACGTTGCCAGAAAAGGCTCAGTTAGTGAAGCTATACTATCAGAATGGGGCATCTGCTACTGTCCACATCGTTTGGTGATGATCGCGTGTTGAGCCGCCACTTTCGTCATGCTTGGCCCCAGATCTCACTCCATGTGATTATTGGCTCTGGCGTTACCGGAAGTTCCAAGTCTATCACGATCGTGGCTGACGAGAAAGACAGGCTGTGGTGCTGACATTTGGTCACACCCTTTTTGCTCTCGAAGAGTCACGCGACCTAGGGGGTGTGGCCATCTTACTGTGGCTATCTCGGATCAAGATGGCCACACCTCCTAAGTCCCATGACTCTGCGAGGGCAAAAGGGGTGTGACCAAATGTCAGCAACGTAACCTGTCTTTCTCGTCAGCCACGATTGCGATCGACCGACATCAGTAAGAATGCTAAAAGACAGCTTCCAACGCCAATGTCTCACCATAACTGCAGATATGCTCTACAGTACTGTTCACAACATTGTCCCTCGACTACAGCTATTGTTGAGGAATGACAGTCGGCATGTTGAGCATTTGTTCTGAAGAACACCCTCTTTGCTTTGACATAATTTGTTACGCTAAATATTACTTTTCTTATCTCATGAAGCGCCATCTGTCGGCCATTTTATAAACTTTTCATTTTTTGTAGGCTATAATAAAACCCCCTGTCATTCCACGCTTGTGTGCCAGTTTTTACCTCTCTAACTGTATTATTACGTGAATTATTTATTTTTCAAATGTATACTTATTTTCTGATCATGGCCCTAAAACATGATCGAATATTCCATTGTTCGGCCAAGTCATTAGAATAGTTACAATAACTGTATTTTGAGCACTTAGTGCGTTCACATTTGAAAAAAAAAAAGAAAGAAAAAAAATATTGCTTTTTTCTTAATTTTCTAGACTGCGATAGGAATGGCGATATTGACTGTCGAACAGTAAATAAATAGACAGAACACAACGGAATTCATCCATGCAGTAACCCTTTGGCAAGACTGCATGTTTGTGAAATTCAAATGGGAAAAGAAAATTTTAAGAATGTTGTCAAACTGTCCTGTTTGCGCTGTCATAGCCTTTATGAGTTTTTTTTTTTTTTTTTTTTTTCGTGTTTTATATAGAGAAGGAAAGAAAGGCAGAGCAGCACTAATGAAAAACCTCATTTAGTTCGATTTCTTTTTCTTTTCTTCAATTCATTTGATGTGAAACTATACTACTTGTGCAAGAAATTTGTCTTTTTTTTTTTTTTTTTTTTAAACCTGCTGGCATCAAATGAAAATGCTTGACAGCGTTTATTAATTGTTTTGTTCCCTAAAATTTAACTTTTCTTTCATTTTCAGCTTTTTTTTTTAAACTGATAGTCAATAATTAGATTTAGGATAATTATTTTGAGAGGTACTGATATCGTGTGACATTTTAGATTTCTTGCGTTAAGTGCTTTTAATGATCGACAAAAGTTATTTGGTAACAATATAATTAATGTATGCTTGTGAAATTTATTTTTCTTGATTTATTTTTCTGTTTAGTGATCGAAAGTAAAATAAATTAAGGTGATTTGAAATAATTAATTTTGTTATTTACAAACTATATTTATTTCAAGAGATTTCTTTTTAAAATGAGATAGATTGTGAGCATTTTAAAAATAAGTTAAATTTCATTGTCTCACAAATGGTTTAATTAACATGATTAAACTTGAATTTGTAATAAATTAAATACCTTGACTATATGCTGTATTTACGTTAATGTATTATTAGTTCCAGCTATTCCAAAAGACCTTAACAATTTGGAAAAAGGGTATTTTGCAACTGGAAAATCACACTTGCAACTCTTCCCCCCTCCCCCTTCCTGGAAGAGCGCATGTATGTGTGTTTATAGGGAGGAGGGTAGTAATTATAATGGTTAAAGTAAAGCTACACGAGTTCATTCTACTTAAGAGGGAGGGGGGTGCCTTGTTCAGAGGTCTTTTTAAAGTTTGTAATGCATACTCACGTTACATCTGGAGAAAACCGTCCTAAACTCCGGACCGTAGATCGACAGCAGTGTGATATACCAGAGTTCTGGGCTTTTACATTTCGGTCATCTACCTATGTTCAGTGTCTTATCCACTCAGCCATTGGTCGGTCTGCTAGGGAGGGTAAATGTCTTGATGGTGCCTTTCATCAGGAAACTTTTCTGAACTTGTGTTTTGAATGGAAGAAACCCGGAAAACCTCCCCCAGGCAGTCTGGCAATCGATGTTGAATGAACTGCTTCGTTCCTCACTATATGAACTGGTGTCTGAAATACAGTTCCCGACGGAAGTCAGACCTGTGTCGACTACGCTGCTACTGACTGAAAACTGGGGCTTCACATTGAAGGTTTTTTTTTGTTTTTGGTAACCTTTAATTTTAAAAGCTCTTTGTTGCATAATTGTTCTGCACAAAGTGATTAAAAAATAGCGATCTAAATTTGGTAAACAATCAAAATATCTCAAAACCTCTAACTTCTTTCTCTTTGTCTGATACAAAAAATGGCGATCTAAATTAAAAAAACAATCAAAATATCTCAAAACCTCTGACTTCTCTTTGTCTGATGAAATTTCAATCAAATATGCAAGTTAAACTATTAAAGCTAACTAGTAAAACAAGTTAAACTATTGCAAACTATAGTGTTTATTACAGTTCATTCTCCGGTTTACACATTGTTTATAATTCTTCTACAGAGCGAATCGTCTGACTAGTGGAAAATGGTGATAAGCAAATTGAAAGTTTTTAACGCTTTGCTATTTACTGTAAAAAAAAAATTTTTGACATGCTAAATTTAAATGATATAAAAATAAGTTCTAGATCGAAATAATATGTTTTAATATATGCGTGATCCTTTAAAACAAAATTTTTTTGTACTCAACAATAAAAAGTATTAACTGGATTAAAGTTACACCTTTTTTTGCCGGTACGGTTTATATTTTGAGCCATTGTATCTTGTCAAATCATAGCAAAGTGTTCTAATTCACTAACTATTTTTTTTAATTATATAATCACTGGATTTAGTCAGATTTAAAACACATGATTTTGTTAATGCTTTGTGGCTGAACAACCATCCAATTCTTGTATTTATTTTTACCCCTCGGAAAATCCCATTTAATCTCTTTGGGGGTAATTACCCCCCAAAGTTTGGGAACCGCTGATTTAGCGAGCGTAACATTTTGTTTTTGTTTAGCTCAAATAGGGTTTTATTAAAAAACTAGGCACTTTCAAAAATTTATTTACATTTTTTAACTTGACCATTTACAAAATACACCCTGCAAATGACTGCAACATTCTCGATTTCACAAACTCATGCAAACTGTATCTCAATCATTGCGTTAATTCTGATACATGATGTAATACCGATCCACTGAAAAATCATTCTATGAACAATATGGTTTCTCAAATAATAAAAAAAAAGATGCTCTTTAGAAAAATAGCGGGAGGGGAAAAAAATGTAAACGATATACTCGAACGACTTTCATAATTCATAACTAGGTTTCTCTTCTGGATCACGAAAGTGCAGCATTTTCGCCCATTTTTTTCCTCACCGACTATTGAAGATGCCACAGCTGATGTCAAAAGATCATGGCGGAAACTATAGAACATTTTGCACAGAAAAACTCTTAAAATAAACAAATAAATAAATGATAAAGAATCTCTCGGACTTGTAACACAGTTAAACAACTTTCTTCGATCTTTTTTGTCCCCCCAAAACCATAAATTTGCTCTAGTTTCTGAAATTCGAAATATGGAGCGGATTTTTATCTAAAATAGCCTGCTCATTTCGTAAGTGGTTGCGGTTACAGAGAGGTTGCCGGCTTCTACCATGAAAAGTAAGTGGATTTTCGTTCAGAATTTCCCGTGTAGTATCTGTAAATGTCGTAAAACGAAATATAGTTTCTTGAATTGATTTGAACCATTCTACTTCATTAATTTATATGGATTAGATCTGAGTTTCTTAAGGTTGCTGCCTACGTGTGGAGCACTTTTTTTTAATGCAAAATTTTGATGTGGTTCATGCTTTTTTATTTGAAATTTCATAAAACATGACAGAAACATTTTTTTTTTTTTTTTACAAAAGTTTTATAACTTTTTGAAAAATGGAATTAAAAAAAAATTAGCAAAATTTCATACTTACGCCAACTGCTGTACACTGCATTCTTCTCAATTTTTAGTAATTTCCTTCTTACTGTATACTCCTCTAAAACTTTTCTGTGTTTTGTGCCAAAATTTGTATTGTATTTTAAAAATTCACAGAAATATGGCCGATTATGTACAAAAGCGTTGAAATTTTTGAGAAAAAATTCAATATTTTGTCTACGTACCTATAAATTTATAGGTACGTAGTAAAGTATAGGTAAAGTACGTAATATTTTGTAAAGTACCTATAAATTTATTAATTTCATACGTATAACTTAACTTTTGCTACAAGACACACTTTAATATCAATAGAATTTTTATGTAAAATTTCATTAAGATATCTTTAAAACTTTTAGAGTAGTTACTGTTATCGTATTATCGTATCTCAAAGTAACAACAACAACATCAACAACAACAACAAAAAAACAGTTCTTCAGAAAACGCATTTAAAGATTTTATTTTAGAATCGATGTTCAGCTGGAAGGGACATTAATACAGCCGTATCTTCCTTTTTGTTTATAGTAGAAACAAAAGTAAAACAGCTTTGGAATCTTAAGAGTATGTTCTTTCAAATAAAACAATAACACAAAAATCGAATTCTTTTGCAAAAATGGCTTTTTAGGCAGGTTTAAACTGTGGGTCGCTAACCCAAGTGGGATAGCGGCATCTACAGCAGGGGTCCCCGAAAATTTTAGCAATTTTTATATTTCTTATATTATCGACATTTTCCTCTTAAACAGCGTTTTTGTCTTTAACCACCATAAAATCAAACTGTCGATCCAATCTAAAGAATATTGAAGAATTGCTTCGTCCTGCGATTTCGACTATTTTGTCAAGATTTGATAATATAGTTAAAAATAAACAAGCACACCCTTCCCATTGATACCTAATCCTCGTATATGCGATGTTAGAAGTAAGTGGGTTTTCTCAGTCGTGAGAAGTCGTTTTTTTGACGACAGCTGGCACATCCAGCTGCGTCAAAAAAAGGTCTCTAGATCTGTGGCACGCGATGAACGTTTCGATCGTCCGCCATCTTCCTGGTAGTTAAGTCGAGCGATGGCAACGGATGCCCTTTTTTCAGCATTGGGAAAGGGTTGCGCCTCAAAGGGTTAAATAGGACAGATGTTGTTGCTTCTGATGCCTCCTGACAACCACAACGGCGGTGCCAGATCCCCCCCTAGGTAGGGAGGCGAAGGGCAGAGGGGGCGCGCCTTCCATTTTTAGGTTCCCAGTGGGAGGAACTACGATTTAGCCTGTGGTCCCCTAATTTTGAACCCATTCCAGAGGAGGGACCAACCCCCTGAAATCGGCACCCGCAGAGGTATCGTTTAACAACTTGGAGGACATTGGAGCCACGGCAGATTTTACGTGCATCAGCTCCCACAGTAGTCGAGCCGAGAGGAAGTTGACCCTCCCAAGCACTGGCCAAGCCGGATGCTGCTTCATTTGCCGTGCTCCAATGGGAACGGAGTTTAGCGCCCAGACCACTGCGGGACATAAATAGGACAGATTGTACAGTTATAAGTTGTGAAGTACTACGTACCGTCTTCACTTATAATTTCCTTAATTTGTCATCCATTTTGTTAATTCCCATTCTACTAATTTACATAAATTATCATATAATTATAAACACACTTATTTTATAAAATTTAGAATTTCATTTTGCATTTGATACAAACTCTGCTTAAGAAATCCCTCCGCTTAGTAATCCATTTTCAAGGGACCCCGAGAGGGATTTATTAACGAGGTTTGACTATAAGCAGAAAAATTTTTGGAATCAACCAAAATTTTGTATATTCGATAAATGAACTATGTTAAAATAGTGGCAACAAGATTTTTATAAATTAAAAAAAAAATCATTTTCTTCCCTGCGCAGATAAATAAAAATCATCCCCCAACATTTTAAAACAGTGTTTCGCAATCTTTTTGCATCTGCTGACCGTTAAAAATAAGAACAGTATTTCGCGGACAAGCGTCAGCCAAAGATAGCAAGTGTCACATAAACATGTATTTTATTTATTGAATCAAGTATTATAGAAATATGATTTAGTAGAACGTTTGACTGCCAGCAAAAAAAAAAAAAAAAAAAAAAAAATTGGAATCAACCAAAATTTTGCATATTCAACTAATTATTTATGCTAAATTAGTGGCAACAAGATTTTTATAAATTAAACAAAACCCCACATTTTCCTCCCTCCATAGATATAAAAGGCATCCGTCCAACATTTTAAAACAGTGTTTCGCAATCTTTTTGCATCTGTGGTCCGTTAAAAATAAGAACAGTATTTCTCAGACAAGCATCAGCCAAAGATACCAAGTGTCACATAAACATGTATTTTATTTATTAAATAAAGTATTATAGAAATATGATTTTTTAGTAGAACGACATTTGCTGCTGATTACTTTTCAATAAACTTGATTTACGTGGACCAGCGTTGAAGTCTCGCTGACAAAACGTTGGAAACAGTATTTTAGAATGTACTAGAGGCCAAGGCCCCTAGACTCGCTACGCTCGCTTTTCGTATGAGGCATTAGACCCCTAATAAGGCTTATTCGTAAAAAAGGCATAATTTCAACAAACAAAACCCAAAGGTTGGATCAGATAGAATGTCACCGAGCTACACATTGCTTGGTTCTTGCATGTTGCTTGGAATATAAAAATTTAAACTTCGCACTATTTTTAATTATGTGAAACCCATGGAACACCTTGCGTATTAGCCAATTATGGCGAATTTTCATAATTTGGCGACTTGTGTATATGTATAGTAAATAACTAGCTCTAAGAAAACAGTACTTCATATGTTTTCTTTGGTAAAAACTACGGAACAGCTAGGATACCTTGCCAGCCATGGCGACTTTTCATTATTTGGCGATTTACACATGCTCACAACCTATAATTACTGCTCATTTAAGGTTCCCGGAAATCCATATTTTCCTATACATAATTCTTTGCAGATGG
>JAWZYV010017078.1:0-36776 GCA_038373885.1 Cheiracanthium punctorium | reverse complement strand
CACATGTAAACGGGCACAAACAAACGTTCATGTCCAGACCTACATCTATTCGTAATATTTTAGTAACTTTCTTGTATTAATTTCCGATAAATTTAAATAAAAATATATATATCTGATTTTATTTTGATAGTTACTTGATCATTTTGTTAACTATTAAAAATAATATCGTTATATTAATTTTTCATTCATATCATTATATGACTATACATTTTAAGTAAATTTTTTGCCCACAAGCTTCATTTTAAAAAGGTTTAATCACTACAGTGCTTTAAGACAGCAAAAAAATATGTACACCTTAGATACCTTAACTCTTGTGTAAAAGACAGGACAATAACCAAATATTGCATTTCCAAGACGTACAATACAGTTAATCATAAGCAATTCAAAAATGCCACCTGCTTGTTCGTAAAAAGTGTCACAGAAGAACAAAAGAACCTCAGTGGTTTCTCAACCCATTCATTCAAGCGTTTCAAAAAACACGCAAAAATGACATAGTTTATGTCGAAATTTTAAATTTCAACATTTGCTGACATGTAATTTGTGCATTTTAATTGTTCTATTCAATATTCCGATTCAGACAAGGCAATCTTACCAGTTAACATAAAAAGGAGGATATGTATGTAGAGCTTATCCATTTTCTTTCTGAACCTTAAGGTAAGTTCTATCATTCTTCAGTGGCATTAGAAATTCATCCCATTTCTAATGCTTTAAGTGTAGAGTTATTAAGTTAAAATGCAGTGAAAGCAGCTTTAAAAGATCCTTCTTAAAATAGTTAAATTTTAGTTAAGAGGAATGAATCTTTAACGATTTTCGTTACATACTAGAGTATGTGGTGAGTCAAAATGGGGATAAAAAGGGGCATTTTAGTGTTCATGGGCTGTTTTCTGTTTCTTCTAATGTTAGGCATTCATTTTTTGTGTTACTTTATGCAATGCGTTAATCCTCTTCCCACCCCATAAAAATTATACACATACGTTGGTTTCAAATGGAAAAAGAAATTACGTATGCTCAATGCCAAGCCTCAAATACTTAAATGCCAAAAATAATTACGTATTTGTCACGATTCTAAATCTTTTAACTGTTGAATGGTGAGATTTTGCATTTGGAACTGTTATAACATAAAATCATGCACGTCCTTTTTTTAACCCAATCGACTGTGTAATGTATATAGAGGACCATACAAAAATACTTTCAACAATACATTATGGTTTAAGGATACCTTCAATTCAATAGTAAATCATTATCTCTGCTATGCCCAAAATGTCGGAATCATCACGAAATATCGCGAAACTAAATGCCAAAATTAAATCTTCCAAACTGAGCCCATCTTATCCATATCTCAAATGTTTGGCTAAAAATTGTAAACCTTTACTCTTATTGCATTATTTTATCTCTTTCAAATGAAATAAGTTTGAAGAAGTGCACCAAATATGTTTATATGATTTAATAGAAGTACAAGAAAGTGGTGTGGTGTCACATAAGATTTTTTAACGCATTCAATCTTTTGTTTCGTAGAAAACATTGAATTAAAGTGAAACAATAAAGAATAATTCATAGTTTATTAACAGAAGCTCTTAAAATGTTCTTATTGTGTTTAGTTTAGACTATACCGTATGTCGGTCATTCTCAAAAAATAATACAATTTTCCGTTCAATATGTGCTTTTCTATTTTGTTTTGTTTTACCTACAACTTTCCTTTTACTATTAGTCAGAAAACTAGTTCTTCTAATAAAATATGTCCAAAATTCATACAGTCTTCTCGTTGTAAGTTAATAAGTTAATTGTTAATAGGAAGATGAACAGTATGACTTTTCTTTTTAAGAAAACCGATTCCAAATTACTTCACCATAACGAAAAATTAGTCCCATTCTAAACTAACAGGGATTGGGGAATTCTCACCAAATATAGCAGATATCTCCCAGTTGAGTTATCTTAAGGACTAATTTTTTGACGTCAAACTTCACATAAATCGCCAAAAGTGGCCAACTTTAGTGTCTTTTGACAAAAGCCGGTACCGGCAAATATTTGTATGTAAGCTATACCATCAATGGCGGCTCCTCCATTTGAGCACATGAGCACGTGAACCCCCAAAGCAAAAACTAAAAAATAAACACATTAACAAATTAAATTAAAATTTAAGTACACTTGTGGATTTTTGTGAATTTAAAACCTATGTTTTACTCTCCCCCCACCCGCCACTATTATTAAATACGCTTTTCATAGCTATTGCGCTGTATTTTAGTTTACTACAGCACACACACACACACACACACACACACACACGCACGCACAGTGTTTCCTCGATTGCACGTACGATCGGAGAAATGCCCTTCTGAATCTGAACCGCTCTCTGAGAACAGAAGCGCAGAGAGTTACAGAAGAAGTGGGGTGCTTCTGACATCATTCGTTCGCACATTTTTAGTGTGGGTACGGACCATTTTTTTCGATTATCTCTTCCAGATTCTCCCTTGATTTTTTATGTTTGGCTAGTTAATCTTTTTTTTCTTATTATTTCCTTTATTTTTATCATTTTTCGCGACAATTTTTTTTTTTTTTTTTTACAAACTAGTGTAAATAATTAAGGTCAGAGTGAAATAAGTGTTTCGAAGCTAAAGCAATTTCATTTTTCAATATTATCCCAATTCAGTAAATTTTTGACAGACTTACCAATAGCTTTTGATATTAATAGCTATGAATTAAGAATAATTAAATTATTTATGTGTATGGCATCAAAACAACACTGCTGTTGCGAATGCTTACCGGCATTTTTCGTGCTCGCGGTATGGCAACCGGAATTGGGTTTTTTTTTTTCTTTTTCTTTCGCTTTAAACAAAATAAAAGCTTTAAACAAAAAATAACTTTTTCATTCTAAAAAAATTACATAGCTGAAAGGTGTAATATATGCAGCGATTAAATTTATCTCTCTGTGTGTTGGAAAACAAGTTCCATTCATTTTGTTTCTTTGTGAAATTAATTTTTACTATAATACTAGCTGACCCGGCAAAGGTTGTTTTGCCATATAAATTATTCCTAGGATTATTTTAGTAGAAAGAAATGACTAACTTATTGTAAGTTTGTGAGGATGTGGTATATGAGTGGAAGAGGCATGGAGCGCTGTGAACGATGCTGGAATATAAAAATAACACAATACCAAACATATATTTTTAATTCATTGTAATTTATTCTTTAAATTTATATATATCGCTAATTACAATAATTTTACTAAAAAATAATATCAATCCCTTAACGCAATAGAGTATACAATATTTTTTGTTATCCCATCTTTAGATAACATAAACAAACTGGATGCCCACTGTATGGTTTGCCCACTCGAGAGCATACCACGTATAACTGTCCGTGTGAAAAACATGGCGTGCTCAAATCTAATCCACAAACAGACATAGTTTGGCCTTGAGACTTATTGATAGTCATTCCATAAAAAATTTTGCTCCCCCCCCCAAAAAAAATAGATGAAAATCTGAAACACTTTCAGATTTTAAAAACGCACTATAGTGCTATATATTAAAATCGTATCATAATTTATGCGTCGTCCCTATTTTTCGTCCTTATTCCATTAAGTTGGAAAGTGTTATCATTATTCATGACTGTGCTGTATTTTTCTTCCTTATTTTATAAAACCCATCTTTGGAATCGAAATCTATCTTAAAATCGCCTACTAAAACTATTTTACAATCTTCGCCAAGTATATCACAACTATATACTTCACCGTTTTATATATTGTTTCCTACTTTAACGCCTCGACTCTCGCCAAGGAGGCGATGATTAAACATATGCAGTTACCATGACGATTTTTTGCATTTATGTAGAAATCGTAATTTAGAATTAAAATGGCGATTTGAAACAACATGTAAGTACAGCATGCCGTTACATTTATATTTATTTTGGATTACCAATTAATGTAGTTTTAATAATTAAATGTCTTCAAATTCTTTAACTGGCGCGTTTATCGCTAGTTTGTTTACTTTAGTTATCACCTAGTTCTTTTGGGTGCGTTGAAATGGTACTTACGTATTATCCCGGCGGTCACTTCCGCCAAACTACTTTTTCTTAGATTTTAAATACGTTGCCAATCGTATTCCAAACCATCAACAATTTCATGTCCCCGGCATTTATCTTGGTGAAAAATTGCTTGTCTTGGCGGATCGCCGGGATAGTACGTAAGTACCGTTGAAACTTGTGCATAACTCCCAGAGACCCATGACTGCAAAGCTCGCCAAAGTACGGGGATTTTTTAGGTTGGCGAGAGTGGGGCGTTAAAATAGGAATCAACACTTTCTTGTACCATAAAACACATCTTTGGAATCGAAATCTATCTTAAAATCGCCTACTGAAACTGTTTTACAATCTTCGCCAGGCATATTCTTCCTGTAGGCATATTCAAACTATACCGCAAAGACATTTTAAATGCTGTTTGGAATGGGCATCATAATCCACGAGTGTACCGTGTTTTCCTTTCTTGTTCCACAGAGCACTTCTTCTTCGGAATAGAAATCTATATTAAAATCGCCTAATAAAACTCTTTTACAATATACGCCAGGCGTTTTCTAACTATACGCGAAATATATTTATAATAAACTAGCTGAAGTACCCGTTCTTCGCACGGGAATGAATGGACTTTTTGATATTACGATTTGTGGTGATTACTATTCATTGTAATAAACAGATATAGCAAAATGGATATCGCGTTATATTGTGTCCAAAAATCATGCATACCGAATTGCAAGACAATCGTTTGTACGGTGCAGAAGGCCATGCAGCGTAGCGCAATCTAGTGGCGAGTTTTAGCAAAACGGATACGGCGAAAATATTCTTCGCATTCAGATATCGATGTATACGAATTTTCATGACTATTGGCTGGACAGTCCTGAAGTTCATGTGTTAACGCGACATCTAGTGGCAAGTTATAGGAAAATGGATAGCGCCAAACTCTTCCCCGTGTTCAAATATCTATGTATACCTATTTTCATAGCGATCATTTGCACAGTCAAGAAGTGATACACTGCAGGGCCATCTAGTGGTTAATTAAAGTAATGATTTGCTACAGCGCCGTCAAGTGGCGAGTTATAGCAAAATGGATAACGCCAAAATATTCTCATTGTTCAAATAGCTATGTATACTGATTTTCATAGCGACCGTGTTCAAATATCTATGTATACCAATTTTCATAACGATCATTTGCACAGTCAAGAAGTGATACACTGCAGGGCCATCTAGTGGTTAATTAAAGAAATGATTTGCTACAGCGCCGTCAAGTGGCGAGTTATAGCAAAATGGATAACGCCAAAATATTCTCATTGTTCAAATAGCTATGTATACTGATTTTCATAGCGACGGTTTGAATGGTCAAGAATTTGGCCTCCTGCAGCGTCATCTAGTGGCGAGTTAAAATAATAATGCATTGCAGTGTCATCTAGTGGTGAGTAACATCAAAAGGAACGCAGTTAGAATATATTCTTCGTGCTCAAATGTGTAAATATAAAAAATTTTATGCCGATTGGTCGAACGGTATAGAAGTTGATGTGTTGCAGCGCCATTTAGCGGCAAGTTACAGCAAAATGGATACTGAAAAATATTCTCCGTGTTCTAATATCCGCGTGTACCAAATTTCATCGAAATTGGTTGGACGATATTCGCATAGTAAACGGCTAAACGGAATAGAATTCGACGTTCTGCTGCGCCACCTAGTGGCAAGTTAGAGGAAAACGGATAGCATAAAAAGCTTCTCAATGATAAAAGACTTAGGTGAACCAAATTTCATGGTGCAACGGTTTTGGAGTTTTTCAACCTCATACACACATACCAACATTCATTTTTATCTATAACCAGTATCATTATATATCCCAGTCTCAAATAAAATCCAGTTTCAAATCTAAGCCTCGCCAAAGTGCCAACATACGCCATTTTGCAAGAGTTTTTTCAGGAAATCATTCGAAGCATTGACTTAGCAGCAATCAATATGGGAAATGGTTCGGCCGCCAAAAAGTAAAGCACACATTTATTTGAAAAGGGGAATCCCTTAATACAACCGAATTTTTTTAAATTATCAACTATAACGTGTTTTATTCATCGTTACTCCGATGTACTAAATGAGAAGATTTCAATTTTCTGAAATTTGGCGGAATTCCCCCAACTTAAATCAATGTACTCAATTGGCGAGAATTCTGAAGACAGATCGCTTAAAATCCCTTAATAACTGCATTATTTCTTCACGGATCATTAAAATTTAACGCTGTATTCTTATAAAACCTTTGCACTTGCTTTCAAAAATCTATTTCCTTAAGCTCTCAATAAATTGCGCCAAGCCGAAAACTGTGCAAACCGCTAGAACTCACTTTCTCAAAATCAGCATTTGAGCCATTTTATTTTTTCGCCAAACTAAAAAAAAATTACATATTAGCCTCGGAAATCTTCAATTCTTATTGTTTTGCGTATAAAACATTTCATTTCATTCCTGCTCCGATTTCCCATGCACACGATATTATAATAAAAAATTAATAATCTTACAAATATAAACTAACAAAAAAAAAATCATTATTATTATTCTTTTACTTTTACTTTGAGAATTTAAAACATCTTATTCGGCAAAATCGCCACACATGGCAACCACGATCCTTATTTCACACTTTTTTCACTACTGGGGTTACAATTACGGAAAGGTTTTTGCATGGAGAACATAAAAAATCTCTTAAATTCCGGGAACGGGTGGACTTTCAAAGTTTTAAAGTGGACTTTGATTTATTCTATATTATTTTACATATCTGTGCAAAATTTCAGGCCGATAGGTCCATTTTTGTGGATTTGTATACAACTCAAATCCACAAACAAACAAACAGAATTTCATTTTTATTTATAAGATTGTCACGTTTTGGCACCACTTTTAGCGATCAATTATCAAAAATTGCAAATCTTGTGCGACTTTCAACATTTTATTAACGCCCCCCCCTCTCCACATTATCTGGCAAACACATTTGAAAAGTGACTCGACACGCTAATGTCTACACAGAAATCCTGATTGAAATGAATAGCACTCTGGGGCTAAACATTTTGTGGTGGACCGCCCTTATGACTTAGGGGTATGAGACATAGTTAAAAACCTATTCTCAGACATAAGGAACATACATAGGAAATTTCATTAAAATTGGTCGAGTGGTTTCGGAGGAGTTAGGTGACTAACACTGTGACAGGAGAATTTTATATATTAGATATTGGTAATGAGGTTGTTTATTTTTTAACCTGCCCTAAGTTATTTGTTCCTTTTAAGAAGATCGCATCAACTGTGTTTCACAAACGATCAATTGATGGCGCCACCGTCTAAAACCATAATTTTACATTTTAAGCCGTTTTGGATTTTTTCCAGTCACGTAACCTAGCGCAATCGTTTAGTGGACCCCAAAAACCCCCAATTCCAAATTTTAAGAAAATCCTTAGAGCCGATTTCGAGATCGTTCGGACAAACACACATTCCTCGTTTAATATAGGAACGGATAAATTCATTTCTTCCAAGTTATTTATTAATATACAATGTCCACTACGTTACGTTCAATCCAGACAGTATATAGTACCTTAATAGAAAAAAAGTAATATTATAATTTTACAAATATCGTTTAGTTGTTTTTTTTTTTGTATATTATAGGAGCAGTCTTTTTTCGCGCGATAAAAAATAGCCTATTTGTTAATCCAGGACTTTAACTGTCTTTATTACATTCATCCAAAACCGTAAACCGTTTCATCGTGAAAGAGTAACAAACATACATACAAACATTGACATTTATAATATTAGTAGGATTTTCAATCTCAGTCCGTTTCGTACCATCTTCGATAGGTATGTCTCCGGTTATAGCGTCCCTAATATTTCGATCCATTCCATGACGTTATGAGGAAGTTTCTCTTTACATATGCAGTGGAACCTGCCTAATGGAATAGCCAATTTGATGCGAAAATTTATTCTAATAAGCAGGACATTCCATTATCCGGGATCACATTGACTCATTATTGCGGTTTGGTACATTTATTGCAATAAGAGAGATATCCCTTATTCCACTATGCGAGTTCGTACTTGTTTTTCTTCATGAAAGGATTCCGATGTTTTTTTCTTTTTTCTCTCTTTCAGCTCGAAAAGTTAACCATGCGTTCCCATTCAGGTTTCGTTGTTGGACTCTTCCTCGTCCTCATCGTACTCAGCTGCAACATGAGCACGTTGGACGCAAGACGCTGCACGAAAAAATGCGCGAATGGACGATGTAAGCCTGTCTGCGAAAGAGCCGCCTCGTAAGTGTCGCACTTCAGTGCCTATTGGTTTGCAATAGCTCGACTAGTTAAAGAATATAAGCAGGTCTGGGTGATGAACCGGCGAATCGGCACAGGGAATTATGGGTGCTTCATCTCACCACCGTCGACTCACGCATCCACTCACACAGTCCATTCACTCACGCACATGAAAGCATGCATGTATGCGGCTGTCCCCAAAACAGACTTTTATTCCTTAAATATTGATCATCGTCCTATAAAATAAATTACGGAGATACTCAAAAGAAAGTTCAGAATTTCTTAGTGCCTCTTAAAATGTTTCGGAAATTAAATAAACGTAAATTTTGATAAGGCCCCATATGAAATAGTTCCTAATTAGTAAAATGCTGTTCTATATTAGTTAGATAATGTACAAAATTTCAGCCTTTCGTCATGAATAGGCTCACAGATATGACTATATATCAGGATATTTGCGCATCGTTTTTACTCCGAATTTATAAGTCTGGTCATCCTATCAATTAATGCAAATATTTATGCTAATTTATATTTTCAGAAATTTTTAATATTTGAAATATATTCGGGGGCTGGAGCACGTTCCTTACTATCTAAAACAAAATTAATACAAGCCACCAATTAGAGTGAAATGGTAGCCATTTCGGTATCGAACTTTTATGGGGGGTAATTGAGAAGATAAAAATGACACCTTTTACATCCAAAATATTTTGGAAAGAGCAAATATCCATTTTATCAAGCCGTAAATTCCTAACTTCTTCAGGTCCTAACTTCTAACCTGAAGAAGATTGTATACTTAAATTTTTAGATGCTCCGTGGCGTGACTTCTGTTTTAAAGTGTAATATACAGTACAAATGGTCCCTCAGTGGTCTGGGCACAAAACTCCCTTCCCATAAGAACACGGCAAGTGAAGCAGCATACGGCTTGGCCAATGCTTGGGAGGGTCATCTCCCTCCCGGCTCGTCCGCTGTGGAACCGTGTACGCTAATGGGAGCTGGTGCACGTAAAATCCGTCGTGGCTCCAATGTCCTCCAAGTTGTTAAACGATACCTCTAGGGGTGCCGATTTCAGGTGGTGGTTGGTTCCTCATCTGAAATTGGTTCAAAATTAGGGACCAACAAATAGAAGTCCAACCCTCTCGGGGGCACTGGCACTCCTCTTTCCATGGAAAGTGTCGTCTATCCATGGACACGACAACAACAACAGTACAAATGCGTTCTCCAATATTTTATTCGAATTTTAATGCTTTAATAATGCAGTCTATCTGTTATATTTACAAATAACAAAAGATGGAATTTTGAGTGATCTTCTAACATGTAACGGAATTTCCTTGCAGAGCTGAACCGGAGTCACCATCTGGGGGAGCCGAAATCTTTAGAACTCTGAAGAAGCCCTCCCGTTTTCGCTGAACAGGCATGATATCCGTGTGCACAGCATTCAGGTTTTTAAGGCAAGTAGCGCTTTTGGAGAAATCACGAAAGCAGATTTAAGTATGGAAAATACCTCAACTTTTTTCATTTCCAATTTCCTATTTTTATTTTTTAAAGGAACTCTTTTTTGTTGCAACTTAAATACTTAAAGAAGCATGTTCTATTCGTGCATATGATCTCCTCCAATTCTTTAACCCTTTGACGCGTGGTGGTTGCGCCGTGAAAAACCCTTATTTCATCACTTTCACTACTGAAGAGCAGTAAGCTAGTAGCTGCAGTCGCAAAAATATGGTTAAATGGTCCCAACTCTGAAAAAGTACTCATGTTGCCATCTCTCGAGTTAATTACCAGCAACATAGCAGTTGATCGAATCGCCCCTCGCATGCCATAGATTTAAAGTTCTTTTTTCTGACACGCCGGATGTGCTGCCGGCACGGCCAGCCAGCTATGTCACCAGTTTTCTGACATAATTTTATGGGTGGTCGCACAACCAGCGGTGTCAGAAAACTTCTTTTAGCTTTGTGGTGCCAGATGGGTGATTCGATCGACCGCCATGTTGTTGGTAGTGAAGGAAGAAAGCGTGGGGCGAGAGCTGGGTTTGAACCCAGGGACTTACGGATGGTAGAATGAGGGGCAATCCGGCTCGGCCAAAAGGTACCTATTCGACTGGCCTTCAATTGCCGGGTGTTGTGTGCGCGGAGGTGATCTCGTGCCGCCACACTACTCCCCCCCCCCCCTAGAGAGTCAGTCGGAGGCTGACGAACGATATTCCAAGCGTTATGGAATGCTGCCACTCGTTGTGGACTTTGTGAGGTTGCTGCCACTCGTTGCGGACTTTGGAAGAGCCGAGCGAGAGATGGAAGAGGGCGGTGCTGGCGCCATCTGTCGCTGTAGGTGAGAAGGAGAATGCGTGTTCGTTGTCCGGGTCGCCAATGAAGGAGAAAGCGTGGGGCGAGAGCTGGGTTTGAACCCAGGGACTTATGGATGGTAGAATGAGGCGCAATCCGACTCGGCCAAAAGGTACCTATTCGACCGGCCTTCAATTGCCGGGTGTTGTGTGCGCGGAGGTGATCTTGTGCCGCCACAGTAGTTAAATGGAGGCCTACAGATTTTAGGGCCCAAAAATCTTACATCTTACACTTTTGTAATTTTAAAATAAAATTACAAAGGATAAAAAAAAAATTCAGAAGTTAAATATTTTTTTTAATTATAAAGTATGAACAATGAAAATAATTCAAATTTACATTTGTATAAATTAATTTAAACTTATTTTTAATTCTTCGAAAAGCTCTATATCGATATAGCATACCAATATGTAGGAAAATAACTAACCACATTTGTAAAGAGAATTTTTAGCGTTAAAAAATAGCAAAATTTTTCAATTATTTGTTATTATAAGAAATATTTACAAAAATGACTAAAGTGTTTGTATTCCATATATGTTATGTTAGCAACTGTGATATAGCATTTCGAAGTCACGTTTAACTATCTGTTTCTTTGATTTCAGATTACTTAACACAAAATTCGTGTTAAGTAAGTAAACCCATTCTATATTTCCAAATATGGAAATTCTTCAAAATAAAATACAATTATACTACGAAATTGATTTCAAAATCAGTCGTTTGTCTCGATTTTGGCCAGCGGCAGTATTGCTCATGAGTGTTGCGAAAGTTTTAAAACATGTGTTGCTCTTAAGTTTATATTATGTTTATTTTCCTATTAGTAGAGTTTCTAAATCACACATAAAATTATTTTAATTTTGATGCATCCCATGGAAAAATAAAAAAAAAACAAATAACATATCGCCCACTTATCAATCTGGCCAGAAAACCGCTTAATAATTCACTTCAAACTTTAGTCATAGCTGCACAAGGCTCCGGTGGCTGAATGGATAACGCGCTCGGCTACGAACCGAAAGGCCCCGGGTTCTATTCTAGCCACGGACACTCGATGGAAACAGCTTAAAATTACAGCATAGAGGGGGAAAATGCGCGGAAAAGTAAAGTATGTGGGGCGCGTTCGCAAGCGGGCGCCCCGTGTATTTAGAAAAAATTTTTAAGCTTGAAATGTCAAGCTTAATGCAAGCTGGGCAAGTGTAAACTAGAACACTTGATTCAAGCTTGCATCAAGCTTACACGCCTGGAATTTTCAAACTTAATTCAAGCTTATTGACTTGATAAATCAAGCTTGCTGCAAGTTTGATGCAAGTTTGCTGTGCTGTCTGGGTGGTGGCCTTTGGGAAGGAACTGTTTTATTAAAGGTTAGTTCTGGTTCATCGATTTGTCAAACGGAAACAGAGTTTATCCATGTATCAATGCTCAGCACACAATTATGACAGAAAAATCCCTAATTCTAACATAAGTCAGAGGAAAATCGCCAGATTATCCATTTTTCTTATTGATCGGATGCAGGCAGATAAAAATTAGCCGCATTAACCGGTCGTTAAAACCGCAGTTTAGTACATTAACAACGTGTTCCATCTTAAATTCAGCAAAAAATTGCATTACTCGACAATTACCTTCCTTACTTTCCTTTATTAGACATAAGTTTCTTCAGTATAAAAGCACTCTGAAATTCGAGCTTCATAAGCATTTAAAATTCAATAAATTTATGATGTATAGTGTATATCTTTTCTTACACTTTTGAGCTTCTAACATATTTTTTTTCTTTCTTCAGAAGCAGTCAATGAGTTAACAACGGAAAAAACACTCAAAATACTGGTGTTAAACGTTAAAATAATAAAAAACTTTGTGGAAAAGCACACTTAAAATGTTACTTATACGAAGTTACGATGGTTTCGACTGAAATTTCTTTCAGTCTTAGAATATATGAAAAAAATTTCAGTCGAAACGATCGTATCTTTTTATAAGTAACAATTTATGCGTGTTTTCCCACATTTATTTATTTTAATGAGTTAACAACTCTGTTAATGAGTTAACAACTCCTTCATATCTTTAATTTATATTTATTCGATAATGATATACTAATAATTTATTAGTTAAAATATTAAGAATTATGTAAAAAATGGTTAATTTCTCAAAACAAACTCCACCCCCAACCGTCCTTTAAAAATTTTCTATTTAAAGATCTCGTACAGAAAATATTTATTTCTCATTTTAGTAATTGATAATTTTTTTTAATTAACGAAAATTTCTGCGCTTTTGAAAGTTTTGTTGCTTTTTTTCCAATAATATTTCAGGAAAATTTAAATCTGCATGTATTATACCCTATTCATTAGACAGAAGAGATCAATAACTAAATATACGTATATATTAAACAGACGTATGAAAAAATGCAGTCGTATAATATATGCGAAATAAAAATGTGTTCAGTGAATATTAAACTCATTACTTTACATGAAGTAACTTTCTCATTGTTTTTCTCTGTAGATCTTAAAACATTATGCATTCTTTTATTTTAGACTTCAACCAAGAAAGGGAGCTAGCTAATACTAACATTTTCTACATAATCTGTTCAAGCCTGAATAACCTGTGTACGGAAGACATTCAGATTTCTGATGTATTTTAAATGTCTGAAAACTACTGATTTTTTAAAAATATGTCTAAATGCTTTTATTGCTCACTAAGAATCAAAAAATAAATATTGCTTTGAAAATGATGTTTTGTTTATTTTGCTGAGCCAGTGTGTTTTGTCAATGGAAGGGGGGGAAATGAAAAAATTAATTAGCAATTATTTCACAATCAGAAAATAATTGCTCTGCACTCTAAAAAAAAAATGTCGATTACTAAGAAATCTCTAAGAATCCATGCCACCACGAATTTCCTTAGATTTATTGCTAAAGAAAGTCAAGTAAATCAATAGAAATATCGTAGTTCACCGTATCGTAAATCACCTGTACTATCGTAGAGGACGAGTGTCCTACTTAGTGCACATAAAAAAAAAAAACAATTTCTCTCGATAAACTAATAATCAGGATTTTTATTTCGTATTTTTTTAAATAGAAACTTAATCTCTAGTATCCAAAGAAGAATTGTTCACTTCAAAGAGAAATTATTTCATCAGGTCTGAAAGGGTTGTGTACAAAATAAAAAATTTAAAAACAGGTGAGTTTTATTGGAGATATAGACGCAGTGACACAGTAAAATCTCGTTACAACAAACTTCCCTTTTGCGAATCTTTTACATTAAGAAATTAAGTATTTCTAGTAACCCTTTAAGCGCGTTGGTTATGCCATGGGGAAAAAAAAAAAAAAAAAAAAAAAAAAAAAACCATTTTTCAGCACTTTCGCTGCTCGTCGAAAAAAAAAAGGATAAATGGTCCCAATGCTGAAAAAGTGCAGCCGTTACCAGCGATCCGTTTAACTACCGGCAACATGGCGGTCGATCGAATAGCCCATCTGGCGCCGCAAAGCTAAAGAAGTTTTCTGACACAGCTGGCTGAGTGGCCGATAACGTCTTTAGATCTAGGCTGCCAGATGGGCTATTCGATCTACCGCCATGTTGCTGGTAGTTAAATGGATCGCTGGTAACGGCTGCACTTTTTCAGCATTGGCCATTCTATCCAGTTGGTCTTGTATATTGATATGAAAATGCTTGCGATTCAAAGAGTTAAAAGGGAAATTCGTGTAGCACAAATTCTGTCATGATGAAATTTCAGTTTAACAAATTTTTACGAATTATGAATTGCATCTTGGAATCCTTGAAATTGGTTTCACCGAGATTTTATTGTATAAACAAATTGTCCTTAATGGGTTTCAGGGAGTCTGTATGTAGACATCTTGGATACAGATATGTCGGAAAGAAATATACACAAGCCGTGAAACCACCTTATTTCAGCACTTTCATTGCTAGAAGGGAAAAAAAAGTTTAAATGGCGCTTCAGAAATATTTTTGTGTTTCAGAATGTACTATGCAGTTGCAATGCAGGCGCGTAACCAGGAAATTTTTTCGGGGGGGGGGGATATGAACTTATATGTGTATTAATAGACGGAATTTCATCACCCCCCAAAAATTTCGGGGGCTGATATATCCCGATATACCCCCCTCCCCCTGGCTACTCCCCTGTTGCAATGTATGAGTCTTTAATGATTTGATTCACTTAATATCTTTCAATACAGGGAGAAGAATTAACAGCTTCCATCTCTAACTTTACACTTCAGTGAAAAATAAATTTTAATAGTACATATATACATATACAAAGTCACCTGAACTCTTTTGTAAAAGACAGGACAATAACCAAATATTGCACTTCCAAAACTTACAATACAGTTAAATAATAAGGTTTTCGAAAACACCATCTGCTTGTTCTTAAAATATGTCATAGAAGAACAAAAGAACCTTAATGATTTCTAAACTCATTCTTTCAAGCGTTTGAAAAATCACGCAAAAATGACTTGTAATATAGTGTAATGACATGCAAATAGTTTATGTCGAAATTTTATTACTTCCTTGTACGTAGTATAAGGAAGTAATGTGAGCCCGAAAAATTTTGGGGGCCAAATTTCGACGAAAAAACCGATTTTAACTACCTCTAAATTTATTAAAATTTTTTTTTCGATGCATCTCATCGTAAGCTAGCATGCACGATCCTATAAACGCGTCTACAACTCATCTTGACCAGCGACGAGTCTATTGTGGCCAGTTTTTCCATGCCGTCTGTACGTACGTATGTATGTAACTCGCATATCTCAAAAACTATTGGTCGTAGGATGTTGAGATTTGATATTTAGGATTGTTCTATGATCTAGTTGTGCACCTCCCCTTTTGGTCGCAATCGAATGGATAGTTTATGTACAGGACCGCCCAAAAGATTCGAAATACATTACGCTCTATGGGCCGAAATTCATTAAACTCGCATATCTCAAAACCGATTAGGCGTAGAGTGTCGAAACTTCATATTTTGGATAGTTGTAACATCTAGTTGTGCACCTCCCCTTTTGGTTCCATTAGACTGGGTAGTTTAACTACAGGACCTCCCAAAAGATTCGAAATACATTAAGCTCTATGGTGCAAAATTCATTAAACTCGCATATCTCAAAAACTATTAGGCGTAGAATGTTGAAACTTTATATTTAGGATTGTTGTAACATCTACTTGTGCCGCTCCCCTTTCGGTTCGATTCGACTGCATATTTTATCTACAGGGCGGCTCAAAAGATTCTAAATACATTACGCTCTATGGACCAAAATTCATTACAGCGTATTTTAGTGGTATTTGGCGTATGTGCGTATTTAACGTGGCGTATGTGCGTATTTGTACGTGTGTGCGTATTTAACACTCAAATCTCAAAAACTATTATGAAATTTCATATATAAGACTGTTGTAACATCTAGTTGTGCATCTCGATTTTTGGTTCCAATCTACTGGAGAGTTTATTTACAGGACCACCGAAAAGAATTTCAGTACTTTAATGTCTATGGACATCTTCAATATAATACAACTGTAGACAGTCATTGTTTGGTCCACGGCCAAAATCTCGCCGTCTGTCCTCGACCTTGGCGAGTTTTGCCGAAATATCGCAAAATTTGGCGATAGTTAGTCATTTGGTCCATGCCCAAAGTATCGCCAATTGTCATCGTTCTTGGCGAGTTTTGGCGAAATTTCGCCAAATTTGGCGATAATCTGTCATTGTTTGGTCCATATGCTTAAAATCTCGCCATATGTCGTCGACATTGACGAGTTTCGCCGAAATATCGCCAAATTTGGCTCCAAAAATTATTTCGTATTTTGTATAACTCTAAAACTTTAACCCGTAGACTTTTGAACTTTTGTATTTAGAACTATTGTAATCTCTAACTGTTTTCAATGTCTTTTTTGACAGCAATCGACTGGGAATTTTTTTACAGGGTGAGCCAAATGACTTTAAATACATTGAGGTATATGGATGCATTCAATACATTGAAATTCTGTGGTCAATGACTACTTTGGCTATCCCCAAATTCTCGCAAACTATCTCAAGATTGTCGGCTTTTGGTGAAATATCGCCAAATAAAGTATCAGAAGGAAATCTTTCAAACTGAACTCAGCTTGGAGATATCGAAATATTTGGCTAGAAATCGCTAAACCTTAGTATTACTGATATTTTATCTCTTTCAAACAAATAAGTTTAGAGGAAGTGCGTCGAAAATATTTTTGAATTATTAGACGTGCGAGGAAGTCATGTGTTGTACACATCAGATTTTTTTTTTTTTTTTTTAACATTCGCTGAAATATATTTTGTGCATTTTAATTGTCCTATTCAATATTCCGATTCAGACAAGGCAATCTTACCAGTTAACATAAAAAGGGGGATATGTGTGTAGGGCTTATCCATTTTCTTTCCGAACCTTAAGGTAAGTTGTATCATTCTTCAGTGGCATTGGAAATTCATCCCATTTCTAATGCTTTAAGTGTAGAATTATCAAGTTAAAATGCAGTGAAAGCAGCTTTAAAAGTTCCTTCTTAAAATAGTTAAATTTTAGTTGAGAGGAATGAATCTTTAACGATTTTCGTTACATACTAGAATATATGGTGAGTCAAAATGGGTATAAAAAGAGGCATTTTTGTGTTCATGGGCTGTTTTCTGTTTCTTCTAATGTTAAGCATTCAACTTTTTTTGTGTTACTTTAAGCAATACATTAATTCTCTTCACACATCTTAAAAAGTTATACACTTATGTTAGTTTCAAATGCAAAAATGTTAAACTTTATTAAGAGCTGTTTTTTTCCTTAAACGTTAGATAAGATGGGTAGCTTGGTTTGTAAAATGGGCAATAGATTTTTAAAAAAGAAATTAACATACTGTATCAAATTTTATCTAAATTCTATAATGACTTACAAACTATTCAAATTTTAAAATATTAGTATCAGGGCCCGGGAAATATATATAAACGGCAGACCACATACATTTTATTCTGAACAAACATACACATTATATTTTACGACATGAATGTGAAAGTGACCGGCCTACTGGAAAACATCCCGGCTTCCCGGTGGGCGAATCCGGTTCTGATTCCAACTATATTTTATAGTTTTAAATATTGTTTCGAGTGTGCATCATAATCCATGAGCGTACCATGTTTGTCTTTCTTGGGTTAATTCCTATTTTGACGTCGCGACTCTCGCCAAGGTGGCGATAATTAAACATATGCAGTTACCATGAAGATTTTTCGCATTTATGTGGCAATCGTAATTTAGAATTAAAAATGCGATTTCGAACACCACGTAAGTACAGCATTCCATTAATTATTATTTATTTTGGGTTGCTAATTAATGTAGTTTTAATAATTAAGTGTCTTTAAATTCCTTAACTAGTGCGTTTATCACTAATTTGTTCACTTCAACTTTTAGGGAGCGTTGAAACTTGAGCATAACTCCTAGAGACCCATGACTTCAAAGCCCGCCAAAGTGCGGGGAAATTTTAAATTGGCGAAGGTAGGGGGGTTAAAATAGGAATCAACTCTTTCTTGAACCATAAAGCACATCTTTTAATCCAAATCTATCTTAAAATCCCCTACTGATACTGTTTTAAAATCTTCACCAGGCATATTCGAACTATAGACATATTCCAACTATATCTCGTAGACATTTTAAATACTGTTTGGAATGAGCATCATAATCCATGAGTGTATTGTGTTTTTCCTTCTTTGTTTCATAAAACACTTCTTTGGAATAGAAATCTATTTTAAAATCGCCTACCAATACTGTTTAACAATTTTCGCCAGGCATAGTCAAACTACACTTGGCCTTTCCCTTTATAAATACCATTTGGAAAGTGTATCATAATCTATGATGTGTACCGGTCTTCACTGTTCTATAAAACACTTCTTCGGAATTTAAATCTATATTTAAATCGCCACCTGCTGAAACTATTTTACAATATTCGCCAGGCGTTTTCTAACTATACTCAAAATATATTTATAATAAATTGTCGCGTCTTGGCACCCAGTTTAGCGATCATTTATCAAAATTTGCAAACCTTGTGCGACTTTCAACATTTTATTAACGCTCCCCCCCCCCCCACACACACACACATTATCTGGCAAACACATTTGAAAAGTGACTCGACGCGCTAATTGTAGGAAAAATTGTCTACACAAAAATCCTGGGAGAAATTAATAGCACTCTGGTGCTAACAAGTCTGCATATTTACGCTAGAGAATGGCTTTGAGTTCATTACTAAGTAAGTTTTTTAGTTGGAGGAGAGAATAATATGGAGGAGGCATGAATGGGAAAAGGTGAAGCCACAACTGTAACCGGTTTTTCCTCCCTCCGCTATTTTTTCTCATAGGTTCTTTTATGGGGAGAAAAATGAAGTACTCCTACGCGCAGCCTTGGAGGTAGCGTGCCCTCGGAGTTAAATAACCGTTTGGAGCTCAAACGATTTATCGAGCCACGCCTCCCACCCCAAAGCGAAGCGGTTTTTTAAGTAGTATGAGTTTAATATTTTAATAGGAGTTTTGAGATTTCACCAAGAGTTTGAGTTTAACGAGAAGTTAAAATTTACCGCTGCGTGAAATAAATGTAAGCACTGTTTTGTGTATGTTTCATCATTATTGTAAATAAACATTTTAAGAATATTGTCTGTTCGATGGCTACACCGTGACTGGACAACAGTTATCGAGTAACGTGTTGCGCCGTCTGTATACACGACTAGCGTTATGTACCTTTGTAAGGAAAGGGTAATCTCCTAAAGGCCTAACTTTGTGCCCGCCAAATTAAAGGTAAAATAGAAAAAAAAATTAATTCATACTTTTTTCTGATAATTAAGTGTTTAGACCTTTTCTAAATTGGAAATGGGATAGAATTTCTCAAATTTTCAGAAATGTAGTTGTTTCTTGGGGGTTTTGGGAGACACAAGAAAAGAACCATGGATTTAATAAGCAGATAAAAGCTTATATTATGTTTCCAATGAATGCAATGAATAAACTTTTTAATGGGTGTAAATCTGGCAACTGTTTGAAAATAATTTCAGACATTAGTTAAAAGTATAAATATAAATAGGCTAAAAAACTGCAATTTAAAAACAATTTGTTCATATTTTTGATCAAGAAGAAATATATCCATTTTACCTCACTATACCTTATCTTTCAGTGTACGAAGAGTGTCGCAATTTCCATCTCTAACTTTCTACCTAAACTATAGGCAAATTATTAAAATACATGGGTTACCATACAAGGTTACCATAACTCTTTTGTAATAAACAGGACAACAGGATTTACTTATGCATAATAAATATATTATGCATATATAAATAATAATAAGATATTCAAAAGGGTTACGTGACTAGCAGACGTGGTCAGAGTGGACACTCCGAACGAAACTCATCGTGGTTAGAGCGGACACATTTTCCTCCCATGTTAGAACAGATAAAGCATTCAGATAAATAAGTAAATAAATACTTTTAAAAATCACAAATGTAATTTAAAACAGCATTTTAAGTGGCAAATCTCTTTCACGAGGGATAACATTTTTTTTTTTTTTTTAACCGAAGTTTTCTGTTTTTACACTCGATTATCGAATTAGGATAAATACATTTTGCCAATCATATTTAATTATTTATATTAAATTGTTAAGGTATTATAAAATGTTGCGAATGTATTTTAAACATAGCGAAATTTAATAAAACAGCATGTGCAAAGCTCGAAACTAGGGATGCATCGAATACCATATTTTGCCGAATATTCGGCCAAATACCGAATACTTGGTTAAAATTTATTAAACTTGGCACATCGATTAATTTAATTACTTTCTTTTTAAACAGTATTTAATATTTCATATGGTGTTAAACTTCAGAAATTAAAGTATTGCAAAATTTAATATCCAGGTGTTCTTCCCAGCAAGCGCACACACGTATAAATTATGTATTCCTGATGTCGAAAATAGGTCGAGGAAAAATTACAGCAAAAATAGCGTGTAAAAGAGAACAAACATACATTGTGTTGTCGACGTTATAAAGAGCCGTCCTATGTTGGTCAGGGAGGTGGCTGATCTTCGACAGTTATGTTGGTCACCCTCACGAGGTCTATGTTCCGTTAATAGATGGCCGATTTTCCGCTCATGGCTTCGGCAGTCTGAGAGACCCCCCAGCCAACCAAGAAGAAACAGATGGAGCATCGAGAAATTTTTTCAGCTTAGTTAATAGTCAGTTGAACGTCAATGAAACATTGCAGAGGAGACAGACGTTACCGGGTCCTTTCGCACGACCTTTGACCTGTCCACCCCACCCGATTTCTCAGAATTTTGAGGAACGCTGTCGTCACGTCACAGATGCCTTTTTCTTCTTCTTTTTGTGTGTATTCGGTCGTGGTTCGCTTCGCAGTATTTTGATGCAAGAGTACACCTAAATCTAAAGCTCCATTTCATCGCGTTGTCAATGGCTGAGCTCAGGTGCGCTGCACAGAAGAGTAAATTTTCGGTAGTTTTAACTATGAAAGTGGATATTTTTCCAGAATCTCTTGGAATATTTTCAAGTTTAATGCTAACTCGATTTATCGTTAGCTTGACATATATTAATAAGTTTGTCTGCCTCTCTTTAAATTGTGTTGGCCGGTGTTGTTAAAGTTTGTTTAACTACTAATTTTAATCCGTCAAAATTTTAGAGGTGAGTTAAATAATTATTTAAATAATACTTATGTGCTTTGTTTCTTTTAATCATTTTCTTTTTAACTGCTAATTGTAAGTCTTGTTATTTATTATTATAGAGTGAAATATACAGGTGCAACTACCATAAAATCAACTGCTTACTTTAAACATATAAAATATTTTTTTCTCATAATAAGCATAATTTTACTTAATGTGAGCTTACTATAACAAAAGTCAACCATTATTACATTATGGCTTAACTTACAATGAAATAGGTTAAAGCTTTTTATGCAAAGGTAAATTTTTTTCTTTTTAAATTGTATACTAATATGTATGCATTTAGTATGTAATTTAAATCTATTTGGAGTAGTAAAATTTAACAAAGAATTAAGAGGGATAAATAAAAAACTGTTTGTGTAATGAAGACAAGATTTTTCTCGTGGGACGAGGGGGGGCTAAAATTTATAGATAGAAAACTTGTTCTTATTTTACTACAGGGAAAATGTAATAAAATAGCAGGCTTATTCCTCCAAGTCATTCCTTGACGATTTCTTCGAATCCTGCCAGTTTATAAACGTACTAATTATACCTCAATTCCAGATAATTAGAGAATGTGTGAGTCACATACTATTTACATACATCTTGAAAGCATGGAAGTTCAAGCAGTCCTTATCTTGCGCACATGCCGTTTAAAAAAAAAAAAAGAAACACTTTATATTTCTAAATATAAAACATTTTACTACTGGTTTTAGCTAATGAAAAGCAATTTTGAATTAAATGTTCATTAATAACAAGTTTTAAATTAACTTCTAATCATTTAGATAAAGTTATAAAATATATATTGATAAAAGTTTGAACATATACAAAAAATATATTAAGTTAAAAATATAATTTTGATTTTGAATTTAACTGATAAGTAACTTGCATAAACAGCTTGTGTCGCTATTTTACATATTATTTTTTCTCCGGTACATTTTATTGATCTTTTTGACTGTATTAGGTATTTTTAATAAAAAATTATTTAATCTACTGTTATAAAAAATTAAATATTTTCATATACTGGTGAGAAAGTAACCATCTATATAAATAAAATTAGACTTTTGTCTGTACATTTCTTGGAATTCAAAAATTTTGCGATTTCTATCCGTTTCAAGCACCCGGCAATCCGATGCGACCCTCAAAAAAAGTTTGTCTGTCTGTCATTCTGTCGTTCTGTCCTTCTGTCGTTCTGTCCTTCTGTCGTTTTGTCATTCTGTCCGTGACGCTTTTTTTTTGTTTAAGCATCACGTAAAAACGACAGAAGCGAATGATATGAAATTGGGTGTCATGATAGGTGGTCACTCAACTTAAAACATAGGTGTCGAATTTTTAAAAAATCTTGATTAGATTTTGAGATTTTGCGCAAATCCTTTCAAACTGCGTAAATTTGTGTTCAAGCATCACGCAAAAACGACTGCAGCGAATGATATGAAATTGGGTGTCATGATAGGTAGTCACTCAACTTAAAACATAGGCGTCCAATTTTAAAAAAATCTTGATTGGATTTTGAGATTTTACGAAAATCGTTTCAAACTGCGTAAATTTGTGTTCAAGCATCACGCAAAAACGACTGAAGCGAATGATATGAAATTGGGTGTCATGATAGGTGGTCACTCAACTTAAAACATAGGCGTCCAATTTTTAAAAAATCCTGATTGGATTTTGAGATTTTGCGAAAATCGTTTCAAACTGCTTAAATTTGTGTTCAAGCATCACGTAATAACTGGAAAGGTGAAACAATGATATTTGGTGAAATGATAGGTGGTGACTCACCTTAAACTAGAACCTTAAGCTAGAAGGTGACTCACCTTAAACTAGTAAAAAAAAAAAAGCAAAATCGAACTTCTTCCTCTTCTCTTTGAATTTTAATGCTGTCATCTGAACTTCATTTTTCAAGCTTCCGAGACTTGGTTTCGAACTGGAGAACTGACGCTTCGTAACCGGGCATTCTAACCACTAGACGGGGGTCTGACACATTATTGGCGAGACTGAAATTGGAAGTGATTGTTGTTTCAAGTTCGGAATTGGAACATTTAAGTTTCTATTTAAATAAAACTAGACTTTTCCTGTACACTACTCAAAATTAAAAAGATTTTGCGATTTCTATCCGTTTTAAGCATTTGGGACCTTTTGGGTCTTTTTTTATTCGCATATCACGTAAAATTGACTGAAGCGAATTAAATAAAATTTGTTGACATGATAGGTGGTCACTTAACTTAAAGTATAGGCTTCGAATTTTTAAAAATATTCATTATAATGAATATTTTAAAAATCTCTCTATAGATTTTGAGATTTTTCGAAGATTGTTTCAAACTGCGTAAATTTTTATTCGCACATCACATAAAAGTGACTAAAGCGAAAGGAATGAAATTTACTGACATGATAGGCAATCACTCACCTTAAGCTATAATCGTCGGATTAAAAAAAAAAAAATTAGAGTTTGAGATTTTTTCTGAAAATCGTTTCAAACTGCGTAAATTTTTGTCGGGGCTTTCGCAAAATCTCAAAATTTTAAGACAGATTTTGAGATTTTGCGAAAACTGTTCAAACTGCTTCTGCGTAATAGCTTAGATTTTGAGATTTTGCGAAAACTGTTCAAACTGCTTCCGCGTAATAGCTTAGCCAATCAGCAACCTTAAAACAAACATATGGTGTGCATATGATGCTCTTTGCGCATTAATGAAGGAACGGAGATATCGAGCCGTTCAGCTACTTGGGAGAAAGACCGATATAAACCTGTTTGCTCGCTTTACCCTTCGCAATCTTGAAAGCGCCTATCAGACCTCAGTGTAAAGATTCGATCATCGGGAAAAGATGAACATACGAAAAATTAAGGATGATCAGTAATGATCAGGCAATGAATAGCCGATGCACCGATCATAGGCCTAGTAAAGCCTGAGCAAAGATTGCTGCTAGGGTAGGTTATGTTTAATACGTATGACTTTGAGTAAGTGGTGCATAAACCATGTCTTTAGATGAGTCGTAAAATGTGTATAAGATAGAAGGGGATGGAAATTGTTTATTTAGGACACTTTCCACATTCATTTATCAAAACAAAGAAAATTACCTCCTAATTCGAAAAATCACCGCGAAACATATTGTTGATAACTGGAGCTCATAGAGTTCATTTATTATGTCTTGAGATACTTCTTACGGCGTTACGATACGATTTCAGATGATCAGGATTATAAACAGACTAGCTGCGTTGCCCAGGAGCATTACATATAAAGAAATAACTTGGCAATATATATACAGGGTGGCCATAATTAAACTGCAAGTGTTCAAAGGGTGCTAGAGAGAAAACTACCGAGAATATTCCAGTTAAATTTGGTATCTAAATGTTTCAGAATATGCGCAAGTCAAATGTGAAAAAAAAATCGTCATTTTCACCCGATAGATGGCGCTGTACCGTATTTCAAAGTTCACCGGTGGCATATACAACTTCCAAAACCGATAGACAGAGCATAGTGACATTCTAAGAGGCATATAAACAATATAAAACATCATTTACGGTTTATCAAAATTCCATACAATTCGCTTCAGTAATTAAATTTTTACAGTAACATGCAATCAAAAATTAACGTAAATTAAAATCACAAATTAAACAATTCATAAAGATGCTTTGGAAAACAATTAAACCATTATTTATTCTCATTGACACTCATTGGACCTCTTCTTAATCGTTTCATACGCCGGTATTCTTCCAGAGTAGCTGAATAATTGTTACCATTCTGATAGCATACCTTCACTAACAATGCACGTTCCTTCTTACTCAGAGTCATGATTAACCATAACTCGATGTGGTCTTGTTTTTACACTGTTCGATGGGCTTAAAATTTGCATATATGATGTCCTTAAGCATTGAAACACGATATAGCGCCATCTATCGGGTGAAAATGGCGATTTTTTGAAATTACATATTTGACTTGCGCATGTTCCGAAACGTGTAGATACCAAGTTTCACTGGAATATTCCAGGTAGTTTTCTCTCCAGCACCCCTTGAACACTTGCAGTTTAATTATGGCCACCCTGTATATATATATATACACACACACACACACACACACACACACACACACACACACACATATATATATATATATATATATATATATATATATATATATGTATATATAACTAACAAGTAAAACACAAAACATACTACAAATAAGACATATCTCGCATAAAAATATAACAGCTATTAGCAAGAATTAGAAACCAAATTTTGAAGCCAAATAAAGTGCAAGAATTATTGTGATAATATAATGGAACGGAAATTATAACCACTGTCACCATCGTCAGGGGCCACAAACAGTGGATTATAATTTACAGCAAACCAAATAGTAGGGTTTCGGTTGTGTGGCATATCAGAAGAGATATTAACTCCACACATCTGGGCCCTACCCTACTATATAAAGGAAAGAAGAAATCAAAAAGATAACAAAAATTAGAAATAGGAATATAATTTTACATACCAGACCTTGAGCAAATGGAAATTTCATTTGAACAATTGATATGTGTTGCCAATGCTAAGAATTGTAAAAAGTGAAAAATGGTGTTGCCACTAAATAAAAGTGTAAAAGTGGAAAGAAGAAAATATAGGAGTTGCCAAATACTAAAAGGTAATATTATTAAATTTTAAGAATATCCAGGTATATTAATATAATAAATATATATTGAATAATAATAAATTAAAATGATTGAATAAAATAAATAGTATAGCAAAATTAAATATAACATATTGTTTAAAAAATATAATGATTATTATTATTGACAAAGTATGTATAATAAGTTATTGTATGACAGAAGATTAATCTAGTAAATAAGAAAAAAATAAAAAATAATGTTTAGGACAGAATAATCACAATATAGGAACCCCGTTTTTTTTTTTTTTTTTTAATCCCTCCAGATATATATATGCATGCATATACACATCCAAACAAATTTTGTTTAAACATATACTTTTTTTTTTTTTTTGTTTGTTTGTTTGTTTGTTTAATGAGAAAAACTTCCACCGCCCGAAGTTTTTCGGGAGGGTTTCGCGGGAGGGGGTGGGGGGTTTAGGCTGGTGCTGACTTCACCCGTTTTGTACGTATTTCAATGGCCGACGGGACACTGATACGGAAAGAAATCTTCCGTTCCTGTTTCCATTGTGTGTGCGGGGGGGGGAGGAGTTTGTGCTCTTCCCACACTAGGTTTTGTCGGTGAATCCCGACTGGTCATTAAAGAGTCGTAAATTTAGCCAGAAAAATGTCCCGCTATCCTCTGTATTCACGACCCTTGTAGTTGCCCCAGGCCATGACGGCCCAGTGGTTAAGGCGTTGGACTCCTAACCGGAAATTTGTGGGTTCGATTCCGACGTACCACTGAAGACCATCTTGTACCTGCGCAGTACGTGCACGTATAATCCGTGCGAAAGTCCTCTCGGCGGTCGCTAACCGCCGAGTTTCCATGGGATGCCAGAATTCGGAAGTCTCCCACCTTCTGATGTGGTTTCAAATTGTGGCTTGAAACTCCGAGAAGGACCTGTGTAGTTCTAAGCGACACAACATTCAGTAACGCAAGCTGTCTTCTCCTGATAAACAGACAGTTGCCCACAAGTCAGCCTGCAAAGCCGCCTATAGAGGAAGTTGAGGTACGATGAAACATGCTATCTAAAATCAATAGGATTTGTGACAGAAAGTTGAAACTCACACACTTATTATACAAATATATGTTCCAGTTACCGGTGTGATTTGGAGACTATAGCATTTTTACAGCAAGAGATATAGAAAATTATTGGATTTTCACCAGTGAAAGTAAATTTTGCTAAAAAAATATTTTATTTCTACCTCCTTGTTTTTATATCTATAACTAGCAGCGTGGCCCGGCGTTGCCCATGCAATGAAAGAGAAATGCCATTTACCTTAAATATAGATTGTAAAAGGAAGAAATGTGAATCCTCCCGCTGGAATGATAAACAAAAGACACGGTATTTCGAAGTGCAACGAAAAAAAAATGAACACGGCACCTAATAGAATACAGAGGTTGCCAGGAATTGGACTTGGCTTGGCAGGAATGTGAATCCCCCCGCTGCAATGATAAAAAAAAGGACATGGTACTTCCCGCTGCAAAATAGAAAAAAAAGAGCAAAGCCTGATGGCGTAGAGGCTACCGGGAATTGGACATGGCTAGACTTCTCCTCTTCTACCTGTCTGTGTTCTAACAGTCATTTATCGCTAATACCTACGCAGCTAGTAAAAACAAATAGAGCCCAGTCGTCAGTATGAAATTGTAAAGGGAAAGAATGTGAATCCTCCCGCTGCAGCGATTAAAAAAAGGACATGAGACTTCCCACTGCAACGAAAAAGAAATGAACATGGCATCTGTTGGCGTACAGAGGTTGCCGGAAATTGGACGTGGGTAGGCTGGAATGAGAATCCCCCCCGCTGCAGTGATAAAAAAAGAGATGGGATTTCCCGCTGCAAAGAGAAAAAAAATGAACACAGGGCTTGCCAACGAACCGAGTAACCGAAAATTTGACGTGGCTAGGCTTCTCCCATTTTACCTATCTGAGTTCTAATATGTACTCTTTTATCACTAATACATAAGCACCAACGGAAAAAATAAGCAATTTCCAATCATCAATATAATAACCAATCTGCCTGAATTTCGCGTAGTGGCGGCACGAAGGGGGGTGGGGGTTGGATTAGATTAGCACAATACGAGGAATTTGACGTGGCTAGGTTTCTTCCCTTCTAGCTATCTGAGTTCTAATATGTAGTCTTTTATCACTAATACCTACGCACCAACGGAAAACAAATAAACAGTTTCCAGGATTGTTGGATTAGCACGGTCACCGTCTCATCCCTCTCTTCACTGTGCCTGACCGGAGTTGACGGCCTGACGCCAGAAGAAAATTCCTCCCTCCCGTGAGCGCACTCACAGTTGAAGTGCGGCAACGACCTTGAAAATGAAAAAACAGTGGGAGAAATTACAGCTTCCTTCGTTTCCGGAACTTACATTCCGGGGAGAATTTTAACCTGTGATCTTTTCAGAAAAAAAAATCAATAAAAAAAATCTAATAAACATTTCTGCACGGTTCAAAATTTAAAAGAGGGATAAATAAATGTTCAATCAGCGGTAAAAAGATGGAAAATTTTTGCCCATTAGGTTTTTCGATCCGACAGTTTAAATATAGCATATTTTTAAAAGCAGTACATTTTCTTCGAAACAGGATTTCCTTTAAAAAATTCCCCAAAATCGGCAAATGTAAGTACGATTTTGTAACAAATTTTATTTGAAAAAGGAAACTCTGTAGTTTCCGATGATATAAAAAATATAGTGTTCGGACGAAAATTAAGCTCGTGATAACGTAAAATGCGAGAAAAATGCCCAAAAACCGTACAAAACATAAAATAACTCAAAAACTATTAATCCGATTAATTTCATTTTTACGGCATTAGCTTTCTCTTGTGCTATTTAGTCAGTGTGCTAAATTTCGTCCAGATCCGTCGAATGGTCTGGACGCGTATAGCGAACAAACAAACAAACAGACTTTCCTCGTTTATATATATAGATTACTAGCAGAATGGCCCGGCGTTGCCCGTGCAATGAATGAGAAATGCCATTTACCTTAAATATAGATTGTTAAGGGAAGGAATGTGAATCCTCCCGCTGGAATGATAAAAAAAAGGACACGGGATTTCCCGCTGCAACAACAACAAAAAAAATGAACACGGCACCTAATAGAATACAGAAGTTGGCAGGAATTGGACTTGGCTAGGCTGGAATGTGAATCCTCCCGCTGCAATGATAAAAAAAAGGACATGGTACTTCCCGCTGCAAAATAGAAAAAAAAAGAGCAAAGCCTGATGGCGTAGAGGCTACCGGGAATTGGACATGGCTAGACTTCTCCTCTTCTACCTGTCTGTGTTCTAACAGTCATTTATCGCTAATACCTACGCAACTAGTAAAAACAAATAGAGCCCAGTCGTCAGTATGAAATTGTAAAGGGAAAGAATGTGAATCCTCCCGCTGCAGCGATTAAAAAAAGGACATGAGACTTCCCACTGCAACGAAAAAGAAATGAACATGGCATCTGTTGGCGTACAGAGGTTGCCGGAAATTGGACGTGGGTAGGCTGGAATGAGAATCCCCCCGCTGCAGTGATAAAAAAAGAGATGGGATTTCCCGCTGCAAAGAGAAAAAAAATGAACACAGGGCTTGCCAACGAACCGAGTAACCGAAAATTTGACGTGGCTAGGCTTCTCCCATTTTACCTATCTGAGTTCTAATATGTACTCTTTTATCACTAATACATAAGCACCAACGGAAAAAATAAGCAATTTCCAATCATCAATATAATAACCAATCTGCCTGAATTTCGCGTAGTGGCGGCACGAAGGGGGGTGGGGGTTGGATTAGATTAGCACAATACAAGGAATTTGACGTGGCTAGGTTTCTTCCCTTCTAGCTATCTGAGTTCTAATATGTAGTCTTTTATCACTAATACCTACGCACCAACGGAAAACAAATAAACAGTTTCCAGGATTGTTGGATTAGCACGGTCACCGTCTCATCCCTCTCTTCACTGTGCCTGACCGGAGTTGACGGCCTGACGCCAGAAGAAAATTCCTCCCTCCCGTGAGCGCACTCACAGTTGAAGTGCGGCAACGACCTTGAAAATGAAAAAACAGTGGGAGAAATTACAGCTTCCTTCGTTTCCGGAACTTACATTCCGGGGAGAATTTTAACCTGTGATCTTTTCAGAAAAAAAAATCAATAAAAAAAATCTAATAAACATTTCTGCACGGTTCAAAATTTAAAAGAGGGATAAATAAATGTTCAATCAGCGGTAAAAAGATGGAAAATTTTTGCCCATTAGGTTTTTCGATCCGACAGTTTAAATATAGCATATTTTTAAAAGCAGTACATTTTCTTCGAAACAGGATTTCCTTTAAAAAATTCCCCAAAATCGGCAAATGTAAGTACGATTTTGTAACAAATTTTATTTGAAAAAGGAAACTCTGTAGTTTCCGATGATATAAAAAATATAGTGTTCGGACGAAAATTAAGCTCGTGATAACGTAAAATGCGAGAAAAATGCCCCAAAACCGTACAAAACATAAAATAACTCAAAAACTATTAATCCGATTAATTTCATTTTTACGGCATTAGCTTTCTCTTGTGCTATTTAGTCAGTGTGCTAAATTTCGTCCAGATCCGTCGAATGGTCTGGACGCGTATAGCGAACAAACAAACAAACAGACTTTCCTCTTTTATATATATAGATTACTAGCAGAATGGCCCGGCGTTGCCCGTGCAATGAATGAGAAATGCCATTTACCTTAAATATAGATTGTTAAGGGAAGGAATGTGAATCCTCCCGCTGGAATGATAAAAAAAAGGACACGGGATTTCCCGCTGCAACAACAACAAAAAAAATTAACACGGCACCTAATAGAATACAGAAGTTGGCAGGAATTGGACTTGGCTAGGCTGGAATGTGAATCCTCCAGCTGCAATGATAAAAAAAAAGGACATGGGTCTTCCCGCTGCAAAATAGAAAAAAAAGAACAAATCACCCGATGGCGTAGAGGCTACCGGGAACTGGACGTGGCTAGATTTCTCCTCTTCTACCTGTCTGTGTTCGAACAGTCATTTATCGCTAATACCTACTCAACTCATAAAAAAATAGAGCCCAATCGTCAGTATGAAATTGTAAAGGGGAAGAATGTGAATCCTCCCGCTGCAGCGATAAAAAAGAGACATGGGACTTCCCACAGCAACGAAAATAAATGAACATGGCATCTGTTGGCGTACAGAGGTTACCGGAAATTGGACGTGGGTAGGCTGGAATGAGAATCCTCCCGCTGCAGTGATAAAAAAAAAAGACATGGGATTTCCCGCTGCAAAGAGAAAAAAAAAAATGAACACAGGTATTGCCAACGATCCGAGTTACAGAGAATTTGACGTGGCTAGGCTTCTTCCATTCTACCTATCTCAGTTCTAATATGTAGTCTTTTATCACTAATGCATGTGTACCAACGTAAAAAAAAAAACAGTTTCCAGTCATCAATATAATAACCAGTCTGCCTGAATTTTGCGTAGTGGCGGCGCGAAGGGGAGGGTTGGGGGATTAGATTAGCATGGTCGCCATCCCACCTCTCTCTTTCAATCTCCACTAAGGCGACCATATTTCTATAAGAGTATTTTTGGGACAAATCAACTGGCTAATTTTGTGATAATTTTTCATGAAACTATGTACACCCTCTAAAAAAAGTATTCCAGTGCAAGAAAAATTTCGTACGTAAATTTCATATTTAAAACATGATTCTTCATGAAAAGTGATTAATCATTAACAAAACTGAAATAGAAAAATTGGCTCATAGTAGAATACTTTATTGAATGTCTGTACACGCTATACACACACACATTGATAAAAAGAAATTGCAGAAGGTACCTCTTTAGTTTAATTTTTAAAATGTACCTCTTTAGTTTAATTTTTAAACAAATAAATGATTTATCTCGGGGGGGGGAAACAATCTAAAAATTCGTTTGCTTTATTTTAAAAAAATTAAATGATTTATCTCGGTGGCGGGGGAGGGGGGAATGTAAAAATTCGTATTTCCTAATGCAGCGCTCTTCACTCCACTCCACTCCCCTTCCCCACACCCCTGTCTCTCCTTTGCTCGCCTGACGTCAGAAGAACGACCTTGAAAATGAACAACCGAGTGGGGGAATTTGCCTTCCTTCCGCAACTTGCATTCTGGAGATAATCCAACCGGTGGGGGTTGGATTAGATTAGCACAATACGAGGAATTTGACGTGGCTAGGTTTCTTCCCTTCTAGCTATCTGAGTTCTAATATGTAGTCTTTTATCACTAATACCTACGCACCAACGGAAAACAAATAAACAGTTTCCAGGATTGTTGGATTAGCACGGTCACCGTCTCATCCCTCTCTTCACTGTGCCTGACCGGAGTTGACGGCCTGACGCCAGAAGAAAATTCCTCCCTCCCGCGAGCGCGCTCACAGTTGAAGTGCGGCAACGACCTTGAAAATGAAAAAACAGTGGGAGAAATTACAGCTTCCTTCGTTTCCGGAACTTACATTCCGGGGAGAATTTTAACCTGTGATCTTTTCAGAAAAAAAATCATTAAAAAAATCTAATAAACATTTCTGCACGGTTCAAAATTTAAAAGAGGAATAAATAAATGTTCAATCAGCGGTAAAAAGATGGAAAATTTTTGCCCATTAGGTTTTTCGATCCGACAGTTTAAAAATAGCATATTTTTAAAAGCAGTACATTTTCTTCGAAACAGGATTTCCTTTAAAAAATTCCCCAAAATCGGCAAATGTAAGTACGATTTTGTAACAAATTTTATTTGAAAAAGAAAACTCTGTAGTTTCCGATGATATAAAAAATATAGTGTTCGGACGAAAATTAAGCTCGTGATAACGTAAAATGCGAGTAAAATGGCCAAAAACCGTACAAAACATAAAATAACTCAAAAACTATTAATCCGATTAATTTCATTTTTACGGCAATAGCTTTCTCTTGTCCTATTTAGTCAGCGTGCCAAATTTGGTCCAGATCCGTCGAAATGCCTGGACGTGTATAGCGAACAAACAAGCAAACAAACAAACTCTTCTCTTTTATATATATAAAGAAGATTTATTTTTCCAATATTGTGATCACTATGGTGTGTTCTTCATACTTTCAAAGCCAGAATTAAAAAATAAATATTAGGAATTAGTTAAAATTTTTTTAGTTTGTAGCTTCAATTTGGGGTACAATCAAATACTTGTAGATGGGGTAAAATGAAACATGTTTCATTGTACCCTGGGTGAATGCATTCACTTATAATAACGATATTATGTTCAGATTGAGCACATAAAGTTTTCAAGGAATTGTTTTAAATTACGCTGTATCTTCTTCAGACTCTGAAGATGGTGACAATCCCGATTGTCTTTCAACTAACAATCCAAACAGTACAGATTATGAGCTATTCTCCCGTAACAGGTATAACACAAGCAGTAATCGCTCCAAATGATTATGTTTTAACCAAGGAAAGTGAACTTAAATGTAAACAAATGTACTCTGTTGGTGATATAATAAACTTAAATCAAATAGAAAGCGAAGTTCTGTACGCCAAACTTCCGAGTCCGAACTTTTAAAAACACTCAAATTGTATCAAAACTAACACCTCCTGTTCCTTCAGGCGGTACAGAAAGGAAAACAGAAATGCTAATTTTTGAATTCGATTTAAGTAAATTTAATATAAAATAAAAATCTATAGGGTAACCTCTAATAAAAGTACTATGTTTTCATCTTACACTATTAAAGTTTAATTAAATTTGTTTTTACCAATTAAATTTCATACTCATATCTCACTAATGTTATTATAACTGTACACGAAACATTAATGCTGAAACTTGAATTTTGACTCATATTATTTGAGTGTTTGTGAAGCGTTATTAAGTGTTTCATTGTACACCCGGTACATGGAGTACAATGAATTACTGTCAGACATTTACCATGTGCAATTTTTTAACTATGGAAAAGCTATTTACAAACTGATAAAAATTCATTTAGATTGGGAAAAGAGTAGGTTAAAAGTGCAAATCAATTTTATTTTTGTACATGCAAATTTGTGAACATGGGGAGAAGAAGAAAAAGGTTAATTTTGTTTTTCATTGTACCCACTTGCCCTACATGCAAATTTCAGTTTTTTGAACTTCCCCCCACTTCAACAGCGGCACAGCAACTGTCTTAGTATAATTTACCATCAAGTGCAGGTATGTTTCAGAGTCAATAAAGATCCACTAAAATTGAGTTGACAAAATACTGGTGGTTATCTGCGCCCACAGTTACAACTGCAAAGGCCGCTGCTCCGGAGAAAGTACACACTTTCTCTCTCCTACCTAAACCTATTTTAACGTGCATGTACACCGCACGTACATGGTAGTCTTCAGTGATACGTCGGAATCGAGCCCACAATCTTCCGATTATGAGTTCAACGCCTTAACCACTGGGCCATCACGGCCTTGGGCAGTTACAAGGGTCGTGACTAGAGGGGTTAGATGGGAATTCTTCTGGCGAAATTTACGACTTTTAAATGACCAGTCGGGATTCATCGACAAAAGTTAATGTGATAAAAGCACAACCCCCCCCCCCTTACACAATGGAGAGAGCAACAGAAGATTTCTTTCCGTATCAATGTCCCGTCGGCCAATGAAATACATATAAAACGAGAGAAGTTAGCATTGGCCTTAACCCCTCCCCCCTCCAGCCGAAATCCGACCCTCAGAGTCGTGCAACTTTTAACCACTTGCTAAGAGGAGTGTATTCATCAGTTTGTCACTGCTTAGAACATTTTTTTTTATGTTTGGGTTAAACCCTATTTTTACTGTACTAAAAAGAAATTTACATATACATATATGAAGGATCCACGGGAAGAACGATGAGAGTCCAATACAGCTGATTTTCCAAAAAATAGAAAGGCGCAAGGGACTTCCCACGTTCTTCCCAGTAAACTGTATCTTTGGGCTATTTTTTCAGTGTATTTTCATCGTTCTTCCCCTTATGGGTTCGGATATTAATAGTGCCACTAATGAACAACAGAATGCAGTACAAACCTCAACATTGACGGAAAGTGGACTCTCATCGTTCTTCCGGTGGACGCTTCATATATATCTTATAAATAAAAATGAAATTCTGTTTGTTTGTTTGTTTGTTTGTGGATTTGAGTTGTATACAAATCCACAAAAATGGACCTATCAGCCTGAAATTTTGCACAGATATGTAAAATAATATAGAATAAATCATAGTCCACTTTAAAATTTTGAAAGTCCACCCGTTCCTGGAATTTAAGAGCTTTTTATGTTCTCCATGCAAAAACCTTTCCGTAATTGTAACCCCTGTAGTGAAAAAAGTGTGAAATAAGGATCGTGGTTGCCATGTGTGGCGATTTTGCCGAATAAGATGTTTTAAATTCTCAAAGTAAAAATTAAAGAATAATAATCATTTTTTTTTTTGTTAGTTTATATTTGTAAGATTATTAATTTTTTATTATAATATCGTGTGCATGGGAAATCGGAGCAGGAATGAAATGTTTTATACGCAAAACAATAAGAATTGAAGATTTCCGAGGCTAATATGTAATTTTTTTTTTTAGTTTGGCGAAAAAATAAAATGGCTCAAATGCTGATTTTGAGAAAGTGAGTTCTAGCGGTTTGCACAGTTTTCGGCTTGGCGCAATTTATTGAGAGCTTAAGGAAATAGATTTTTGAAAGCAAGTGCAAAGGTTTTATTAGAATACAGCGTTAAATTTTAATGATGCATGAAGAAATAATGCAGTTATTAAGGGATTTCAAGCGATCTATCTTCAGAATTCTCGCCAATTGAGTACATTGATTTAAGTTGGGGGAATTCCGCCAAATTTCAGAAAATTGAAATCTTCTCATTTAGTACATCGGAATAACGATGAATAAAACACGTTATAGTTGATAATTTAAAAAAATTCGGTTGTATTAAGGGATTCCCCTTTTCAAATAAATGTGTGCTTTACTTTTTGGCGGCCGAACCATTTCCCATATTGATTGCTGCTAAGCCAATGCTTCGAATGATTTCCTGAAAAAACTCTTGCAAAATGGCGTATGTTGGCACTTTGGCGAGGCTTAGATTTGAAACTGGATTTTATTTGAGACTGGGATATATAATGATACTGGTTATAGATAAAAATGAATGTTGGTATGTGTGTATGAGGTTGAAAAACTCCAGCACCGTTGCACCATGAAATTTGGTTCACCTAAGTCTTTTATCATTGAGAAGCTTTTTATGCTATCCGTTTTCCTCTAACTTGCCACTAGGTGGCGCAGCAGAACGTCGAATTCTATTCCGTTTAGCCGTTTACTATGCGAATATCGTCCAACCGATTTCGATGAAATTTGGTACACGCGGATATTAGAACACGGAGAATATTTTTCAGTATCCATTTTGCTGTAACTTGCCGCTAAATGGCGCTGCAACACATCAACTTCTATACCGTTCGACCGATCGGCATAAAATTTCTTATACTTACACATTTCAGCACGCAGAATATATTCTAACTGTGTTCCTTTTGATGTTACTCACCACTAGATGGCACTGCAATGCATTATTATTTTAACTCGCCACTAGATGACGCTGCAGCAGGCCAAATTCTTGACCATTCAAACGGTCGCTATGAAAATCAGTATACATAGCTATTTGAACAATGAGAATATTTTGGCGTTATCCATTTTGCTATAACTCACCACTTGACGGCATTGTAGCAAATCATTACTTTAATTAACCACTAGATCGCGCTGCAGTGTATCACTTCTTGACTGTGCAACTGATAGCTATGAAAATAGGTATGCATAGATATTTGAACACGGGGAAGAGTTTGGCGCTATCCATTTTCCTATATAATTTGCCACTAGATGTCGCGTCGTCAGGGCTGTCCAGCCGATCGTCCTGAAATTTCGTATTCATCGA
>JAWZYV010017077.1:600000-795308 GCA_038373885.1 Cheiracanthium punctorium | reverse complement strand
TAACAATATGATACGCTTTTCTACGCCCTTAGAAATTTGAGTACCTTTCAGCTCTTTAAAAGCCAGCTGTCTTCCCCCTATTTTGTAGGTTTCTCTAATTAAATTTGAATGACAGTGATATTTTTCTTTTTGTCTATCTGTTTTTGTTAAACTAAGTTTTCAATACATACTTTAGAGATTGTTATCACATTAAATCAATTTTTTTTCATGCAGTTCATTGCAAAAAAAGGAAAATTTAATTAAACTCCTGCAGTATTGAAGGTGCTAACAGCAGTCAGCCTCACAACCTGACAAATAATTCTGCAACAAAGATAGCTTTGCAAGTAGGTTCCCTCTTGAATTTTGTGCCACCACGGATCTTTACCACATTAGATGGGCAAAGATCCGAAAATGTCGAGGTCTGTAAATGTCGCTCCCAGTTTTTATGTACGATATTTTAGATTAAAGTAATCATTTAAAATGACACTTAAAGGTCTAAGCTCTATTCCAATAAAAATTTTAGGCTCAAATCTTGTTGCAGTTTTTCAGAAATGAGTTATAATTCAAAATTTCGGACCTTTGCCCCCACCTACTCTAATTATAAAATACCAATGCATTGTCGTTTTTTTATCCGTCATAGTATATTGAAATAAACAAGATTCCCTATTAACAGGACTAACTCTTTTCTCACCTCACTTCAGTTCATACATTTACACTAGTTTGTCATTCAGAATTTCTGAAAGTTTCTGCTGTACGTGTTATCCACAAAAAGTAATCAAAGATAATTATTTGCATCTTAAAAGTTCAAGGAAATGTACAATTTATGATTAATTTTTATCTCCACAGTTTTCAAATATTATTTGCATTTTCATAAAGTACATTCGTTCCATTGTAGACGGTAGAGGTGTGGCGGATATTCATATCCGTATACGCGGATATTTGAAAATAAAGATCCGTATACATATCCGTATGCGTCTGAGAAAAACACATTATCCGGATTCGTCAGAGCGGAAAAAAATTATCCAATCCAGATGCGCTTTATTCAGCGAATATTACACGGATCTTTTAATGGCTTTCCAGAATAAGTCAAAGAAATTAAAAAATCAAATTATTCTATAATATTAAGTAATTGTTTTGTAATTGACCGTAAATTTTATTGTTTAATTTTAATAATTAGTGTTTATTGTTTTTGGGTGAATCTTTTGCTCAAAAATACCTCGTTTAAATTTGAATTAGTAATTTAAAGCTATTAGCATGCAAATATGCCAAATTTTACGGAATATAATTAACCCCTTTTCGTAAACAGTAAATTTTATTAAACATTTTTTTTTGAAAGTAGAAGCTAACTCACACGCTGAATTCCGAAATTACGCTAAGCCGAAAACAATTGTTTAAAAACGTTGGTTAATTATGATTCATAAAAGATGGCAGCAATGAACATTAGGGTGGAGCGAAAAAAGTCAAGTGGACATTTTCGAGTCGCTATAGTGCGGAAAAGTTGCGATTGGTGAAGAAAAACAAAAAATATACATATTATGATCGGACCTTATATTCCGATCGTGTAAACCGTCTAAAAATTAAAAAAAATTGAAAATTTCCGATTTTTTCTGAATTTTTAAAAAAAATTAGTAATATATATTTTTAATCGCTCTATTGGGAAATATTGGCTGATTGTACTGTTTAATAATAATAATGAAAAAAAAAACTGCGTTTAGAAAATATATTCAAATCGCGCAAGCTCAGTTAAAATCGGGGAAAATTCCGTTTTGAGTGATTTTGATGTATTAAGAAACAAATCCTCTGAGTTCAGTTTGCGTTCCAATGTTAACATTTGTATATCAATTGTACAGCTCATTGCTATTTAAATATATTTGATAACATTTAAACAACCACGGGGTGATGGCTCCACCTCGAGTTCCACCCACACCCTTCCCTCCATCCAACCAATGAGGGTGCTGACCATTTACATTACTGAAATATATAATATATTGTTTATCTGTTTACGTCTGACTTGTAGTCGCAACTTTGTACTGCGGTTAGTGTTAGATTACTGTATAGTGAAAGTTTCTGCTGTACGTGTTATCCACAAAAAGTAATCAAAGATAATTATTTTCATCTTAAAAGTTCAAGGAAATGTATAATTTATGATTAAGTTTTATGTCTACAGTTTTCAAATATTATTTGCATTTTCATAAAGTACATTCGTTCCATTGTAGACGGTAGAGGTGTGGCGGATATTGATATCCGTATACGCGGATATTTGAAGAAAAAATATCCTTTAGTGTGGCCCTGATGAATCTATCTTTTGATCGGGGATCAGATACCTTAAGCGATGCTCCCGTTACCAATTTGACGAACTCGTTCGACAGCTTGTGTGTGGCAGAGAATTTTTTTCACATCCGAGACAGGAATATCACCTCACTGAACGATGGAATGCAGTTCTTCATTGGTTATTTTCCGAAGAAGAGGTTGAGATGGTAATTTTGCTACATTCCAATCAATTACTTCTGCATAGTCTGCCGCATCGAAGTTTAAAGTAGAAGGGATAAAATTCTGATGAATTTACCTTTTGAAACAGTGCCTGGCTTTTAACACTCTTCTTAGCCCTAGCTCTCTTATGTGCCTTCTCTTAACAAAAGCCATTGCCATGAGTAGGTTTTCTGGGTGAGCAAAGAACGAGTTTCGTTCAATTACACTGAATACCACTTCCTCCAGTTAGTCAGGCAAAGTATCAAGATGTTTCTATCGCTCTGTACAGATGAACAGGCCCTTCTGTAATGTACTTACTGCATTTTATTTCAAACCAAACTGGCATATAAGATTCTAAAATGAATGTTACTATAGCTTTTAAGGAAACTGATGAGCTTCCCGAGCTCAGATAAATTCGAAGGACTCTATTTGCACAAGCAGCGATCTGGCATGTGAAATTGGGCCGGGGTCGGCCTTTGATAAGTCATTTGAAAAGTTCCCACATTTAATTGCTTGACTTAACGTCAAAAAGATATCTTTGTTCCTTGCTCAACACTTCTCTGTTCACTCCTGGAATTTCACAATCAATTAATTGAAATTTTATCACTGTTGTCATTTTTATATAGGATATGAAAAAAAAAACCAATATTGCCTGTAAACAGACCATACTAATGTCTAACTCTTTTCTCACCTCACTTCAGTTCATACATTTACTCTATTTCGTGATTCACAAATCCTGAAAATTTTTGATGTGCGTTTTATCCACCTAAGTAGCCAAAAATAATTATTTGCATCTTAAAAGTTCAAGGGAATTGACATGACATGAAGTTCGATTTTACAGGAGCACCTAAAGTATGGTACGCTTATCTCCAGTGTGTAATGATAAATGAGAGTTTTGCGAAATCATGAAATAAGCCCAAGAGACAGGGCCATAAGCATGTCAATGTCATTAAAGAACAGTCTGTCAAACCTACAAATGAGCCGTGGCAAGGCAAGGGTGCGGAAAACCGTGAAAGGAACAAGAAAGTTGGAAGATGATGGAGACTGACCCACTCTCCCCCCGTGTATAAACACGGACTTCATACGGCGGGTTGCTCAGTAAGACCATGAGTTTTATGAAATGGAGTACAGTGTGAGGATCAAAAATGAAAGCAGTGAGACAAATTAGAACCATGAAAACAATGTAAAAATCAATATATACGTACAATATGTACATTTGCGGAAAAAAAAGACCCACTTGTACTTTTTTCGGCCGTCGTTCGTCGTACAGCAAAGTTACAGATACCAATCGTTTACGATTGACGTACACTTTAAATTGCTATGCATAAAAATTGCATAAGGGGCCATCTACATATTAAAATTCGCACCAACTTTTTTTTTCTCAATAGCAACCCCTATATTTCACTTCATATTTCAAAAATTTAGCTCATTTTAACTCCGGACACCAATTTTCAATAAATTTGGACAGAAAATGAGCGAGAACACCCAAAATCCCCCTCCCCCTATGTTAAAATATTTTTTCATTCTTCAATTCATATTTCATATAATATTGGTAGTAAGAAGCTGATTTTTATTCGTACTATTAGAACTGAACGGCCCAAACATAATTTAATGCAACTATGATTTTTAATAAATTATTAATATGAATTATGAATTATTAAATTAATATTCAAAAAAATTATGAATAGCGACCTAGTCAAATTTCAATGGAAATAGATGCAGAAATTAATATTATATGGCTGTGCAAAATTTCAAATTTTTACGTTCAGTAGTTTCATTTATATTAAATAAAATGAGTTATTTTCACGAGTTAAGGGACCGTATATAAATTTATTAAGTGAAAATGTTTTGAAAATTGCATACAATAAAAGTAAATTAGATTTATTTTGTGCAAAAACACAGTAAAAGATACCAGTATTAAAAATATCAAATTTTGAAGCAAATAATTAGAGGTTTTTACAGTTTGATAGGGATTCTATAAAGAGTGTATTGTTGCGTCCGCTGCCATATTCCCCCAAATAAAATATTTTCCAGCTAAAGAATTAGATGCAGTAGATGTATGTCTTCTAATATAACGTCCTATTTCTGAAAAACTAACATCCTCAACTTTCCAGGCGTGAATGTGACTTTTTTTAATTTCGGAAACATTAGGTCTTTGGGCCTCCCCATACTTTATCAAACATTCAAAATCACGTTTTTCTGTCTAAATTTTCATCTAACTATAAATTAAAATACTGCCAAAATTCTTAAGAATACTGCACATTGCAGACGATAGTATTAAATGAAGAAAGTGAAATGACAAACACAGTGTTAATATTGGGTAGGCAAAAAAGTAATTGCGTTTTTTACATGATATTCAAACAAATAAATTTTCTATCAGGAAATCATTCTTCAAGTTCGACCATAGCTGAGTAATATTCAAGCTTGTAGTCAGAAGAGCAGAGAGCAGCCTCTAACTCCTGCCAACATTTCACCTGTCTAAGAGAACCATCAACGGAAATACTCAATAACAATTTCAAAATTACAAAGATTTTCAAAATCGTGAGCAGTCATTTTGCATTTTTCCCTTAAATCATGTGTGTGAACCAAGGAAGTTATGCAAAAAACTTTAAGAGAGATGCAAACAATATTTTCCGTGAAAATAATATTAATTTCTTTTAACTCTTGCGAGCGAAATTAATGAAAGGCGAAAAGTTCGGAACCTACAAATAGCGTTTTTCAATTAGTAGAAAGTCCCTTAAGAACGCGCAAAAATTAATTCGCAATATCTCCGGAAATTATCGTAGAAAATTGGTGAAAATTTATATTCAGGGTAATTTGAAGGTTTTCTTTCGTTTAATAAAGTCAAAATATGGGGTTGCCATAGAGAAAAACGAAGTTGATGCAGAATTAAATAGGAAGACGGCCCCTGATGCAAATTAAATTAATAGTAAATTAAAGTACGAGCTATTTTCAAACGAATGGTATATATAACTTTACTGTACGACGAACGACGGCGAAATAAAGAGCAAGTGGGCCTTTTTTTCCGTAGCTGTACAAAAACACAGGTGAATATAGTGAGAAAATGTATAAGATGTATAAGACGCAACAGTGAGAGTAAGTACTAGACGAATGAAATTCAAATCAAAAATATCTATGTTAAAATATGTACAGGGACAATGTTCGAGCAAGGTAAAGTGAGAATCTAGTGGATGTCCGCTGACGCCAAGGCAGTCCGAGGGCGTTTACGATGTTGTGGATCGCGGTAATCATAGTCGGGGATTTCAGCCAGGATTTCATTTGGCAGTTCGTGTAAGTTGTCAAAGAAGTGCGTCGTAAGGTCCATGAGATGTTTTCTCATAGTTGGTATATTCAGGTCATTTCTAATGTTGATGTTGGAGAGGAAATGATGTCCATGTCTGATCTTCCTGAGTATAGAGCTTTGTTTAGACTCTAATGCGTTTATATTAGACTTGGCTGCAGACGCCCATACAGGCCCTGCATATGTAGCTGAAAGTCGGACAAATGTTTTGCGTAGTAGTGTTTTATTATGTTTCCTAATCTTGGAGTTAAAGAAGAAGGGAGAAAGTTTCGAAAAAGAGGCTACCATCTTGTATGTAGCATTTTTTATGTGGTGCCGCCAGCACAGCGATTTATCAATGGTAACACCAAGATACACTACTTTGGAACTCCATTCAATTGGAGTGCCACAAACAAATAGGCGTAAAGGAGGGCGGCAATGTGTAAAACTCAGTGCTTGGCACTTATTCGGGTTGATGTTAATGCGCCATTTTCCCATCCAGTCGACAATTTTGTCTATATGTGTCTGCATAGAATAGGCAAGCACAGTGTTGGAGGGTGAGTTGCCAATAATAGCAGTGTCGTCTGCAAATAAAGCGAGAGTATTATCAAGAGATCTTGGGATGTCATTGACATATAAATTGAATAATGTTGGCCCCAGGAGCCCTGAGGAACGCCACTAGAAATGGGATATGTATCAGAAGTTGTGTCGTTAACACGGACAACAAAGCTACTGTTAAGTAGGTAGCTTTTAATGACATGTATATAAGCGTCAGGGATATTAATCTGTGTTAGTTTGAATAGAAGTCCGTTATGCCATAGTTTGTCGAAAACAGTGTAAAAAGGTCCATGGGTGTACGGAGGAGGGAGGGAATATCAAGAATTTCGTTTAATTCTCGAATAGTTTGAATAACCTCAACAAGTGAGGTAATTGATACAAGTCGAGTAGGAGTATGGCAAGTCGAGTAGGAGTATGGCAGCCTTCTGTTTGTCTTGTATAGCTTCGAAAGCGGTTTCTACAACTCTGAGTAATTGGTGAATTGTACTGTGGCCCTCACAAAAGCCAAATTGCTCAGGTAGTAGTAAGTTGTGATTTGAGATGTAATCGTGAAGACGGTTTAGGAATAAGCGTTCAGTAATCTTACTCAATGAGATGAGCAGACTAATGGGCCTATATGATGAAGGGTTAGTCATGTCTTGTCCCGGCTTTAATTTGGGACTGACAATGGCTATTTTCCAGGATGTTGGAAAGTAATGTGTCTTAAATATGGCGTTGGGAAGGAAAGTAAAAAGGAGGAGAATTTTCGCAGGGATGTTTTTTAAAATCATATTTGATATTTTAGCTTTACCAGGACAGTTCTTGATGTTAAGTTTGTTTATAACCTTTGCGACTTCCAAAGGAATCACAGGTGGAATGTTAAATGAAGGAGGACGAGATAAAAAGTCAGTTAATGTGTCATCAACATTTTGTTGGTGGGCAGTAAGGTCATTGTCAAAGTTGTCATTAGAGAATTGCTTGGAATAAGATCGGGCCAGGCAATTTGCCTTGTCAGTGTCAGTAACAGAGGTACTGGTATTGTCCTTGAGGGGAGGTAAGGTGGTCTTTTTGTTGGTCATTTTTCTAATGGCTCTCCAAATACAGCCATCAGTAGCAGATCCACGCATAGTGGTGGGCGTTGAAATCACCCGCAATGATATTAGCGTTGCAACGAGATAGAAGAATTCGGAAATCACTTTCGGAAAGTCAGTCTTGGGTTTCATATATGCAGAGGTGACCATAAGATCACCTTGCATGGTGTGTATAATGGCAGTAGTAGCCTCAAGTGATGTAAGAGGTATTGGAATAAAAGAGTGAGGTATAGAGTTTTTTATGTAGATGGCAGTACCGCCAGATGTACGCCCATTAGAGACCGTCCGATCTGTACGGTAAAGAGTATAGTTAGGTATATTGTATTTATAATTTGGATGGAACATGGTTTCCTGAATGAGTATGAGGTCAGTGTCGTTATGGCAAAGAAAGTCCCGTAGGTCAGAGATTTTCCTGTGGAGCCCTTGGGCGTTCCACAGGATGATTCTAAGATTCATTTGGTGTCTCTTCATGTTCGGGGTCTAGTTTGTCAGCAATGATTTGGAGTAGGGCAAAGGCCTTATCCAGTGGGTCATCAAATTCTTGAACTGCTGTAATAGCCTCCCGTAGTGTACGGAGGAGGGAGGGAATATCAAGAATTTCGTTTAATTCTCGAATAGTTTCAATAACCTCAACAAGTGAGGTAATTGATGTGGCACCATTAGTGGTAGCAGTTTTACTCTTAAGGCGTTTAGGTTGGGTAGCCTTCTTTTTAGGTTTAGGCTTTTTGCCAGTATTTTTGGCAGTGTGTTTTTTTGTTGTTTATGGTAACCTTGTTTGGTTGTTGAGATTTGGTGGTTTGAGAACCAGGATCAGGTACGTTGTTGGTCTTGTTGCTGATGTCAGTGTTATCAGTGGGAATTACTTCAGAGCTGGTGACAGAGTTCTGAGCAGGCTCTGTTTCGGTTATCATATTCTCCACGGTATTTGCAGTGTGAGTCTGAGCATCAGTCTCAGGTTGATCGAAAAGATAGATGGTTTGATTTTGTTTGCGTTTTCTACCCACTTGGGTCCATGCAGAAGTTCCCGGTGGGGGTGCGGTGAAGGGTGCAAGTTTTTGACGCATGGTGGGATTGTTACCAGTGGCCTTAGGAGTAATGGGCTTGGTAGCAAAGTGTTTATGTCGATTTTTGGGGTTTTTGGGGCAACCATGGTAAATCGACACATGAGGGCCCGAACAGTTTGCACAGCAAACAGGGTCTTTGCCCTTGGTGGGGCAGTTTCGGAACAAGTGATTTCCGGCACATTTCATGCACCTTGGGGTCAAGGTGCAGTTGAACGAGGAGTGACCATATGCTTGGCAATTGTGACACATTTTAACTTTATTACCGTGATATTTTTCAACGGTAATGGAAAGGTATTGGTAATTGGTTAAGCTGTAGACCTCCTCTATGTTAGAGGTGCGTTGAAGGTCCAGGACGCAGTATGGTAGTAGTTTTTTTAATTTATTACGAATAAACGCAATGTTGAGTGCGACATAGCCCAAGTTAGTGAGGAAGTCCTCTATTTCATTTTTAGGTGTGGAGGATGGAATACCTTTAATCATAATTTTGATAGGCCTTTGCCGCTTTGGGTCAAAGGTTTGGCATCCAATTTGGTTATTCTTAAGATATGCTTGAAACTCTCGAAATTTGAGGTCATTCTTAAGAGAAATCATGAAAAGTTGTCCAGTGTATTTACAGAGGACTTGGTGTCCAACAATTTTAGAAATTGCTTCACAGTGAGTGGTATGTGTCCCTGCGGGGAATTCGCAGAAGAAACGATGTTTTGTGCCGACAGCATTTAAGTCTACGTTCTCATCATGTACATTATTTAAGTGGTTGTCGACTGGTGCGTTAGGTGTACCGGAGCTTAGTGCCTCAGGAGTTTGACTGGAGTTGTTAGTGTCAATGGCATCTATTTCAATTTCATCCTCTGAGTGTTCGGAGGAAGAAGGTAAGTCTTTTGGCTTATGCTTGGCATCGTGGGAATCACCCTCAATGTCGCGACCACGTTTCCTGTGTAACGATGGCGGAAATAAGCCTAGTTGACTGAAAACGTCGTGGGTTTGTACCGTCATGTAAGCTTGATACTCTTTGAAGATAGGGATCACCGCAAGGGTGCCCGTGGTAGGTGTGTCAATGAATGTCATGACTTGCTTGTCATAGTCAGGTAATTTCTGTAAGATAGGATGTTGCTGAGCAACAAGAGAATCCACAAAGTCTAAGAATCCAATGAAATAAACATAAAGATTATTTTTCTCTTTGTCAGCATAGAGCTGCTCAAAAGTTTGTCTGTAGCTGTTAGAAGCCATCTTAAGAAGTTGGTAAGTGTAATGGAAGAATCCCTACGTGGGGATCAGAAAAAGAAAGGGCAAAAAAGGGGGGGGGCTACACAGTAACACTCCTTCAATGCTTCCTAGGAAGACACTGGATGATTACTGAGAGCAGTCCGGGACATAAGGGCGATACCGGGACCAGTATCGTAGTTTGCCAAAAAGATGTAAATAGAAACTCACTGAATGGAAAAACAGCAAGAGACAGACAGCAGGATCGTCACCAGTCCAGTAGTTATCTTGCCGAGAAGGCTCTGAAAAGAACCGGTCCGAAAAACCACTGAGCAGAACCGCTGGATCAAGCACTCAAAAGATAGGTAGGGAGCTCTCACCGCCAAGTATCCTTGAAAGTCCTTGAGAACCAATACCTGCTTCACTGGAACTTGAAGTTTGAAGAACAATGATATAATCAGCAGCGCCTTCTCTGTCCGCTAAGGTAAGTAAAAACAGAATCGACATGTACCTGAGCTCCAAGTTCAGTTCAAGGGAATTGACAATTTATGAATATATTTATGCCCCACAGTTTTCAAATATTATTGGTACATGCAAAATGTACATTCGTTCCATGGTAGATGGTAGTGGTCTGCCGGATATCCGTATCCATATCTGAGGATATTTGAAGAAAAATATCGGTATCTACATCCGTATCCATATACGTATACGCCTGAGCAAAAAGACATTATGTAAAAGTAACAAAAAAAATCATAATGAAGACACACTCTATTATGGTTATTGATTTATGTAACAAAATAGGCAGTCAAAGTAAGAAATTTTTCCTGAACTTGCAAAATAGTTTAGCAAAGAGTAAGAAAGCTTTGCATGCTCTATATTGAGATAGAAGAGAGGACTGAAACTCAGCAATTGTTAAAAAAGGGCGTGTTTCACACAAAATAATTAAAGGTAAAGAATATGCTGTGTTATTGCAAGAGTTTACCATTGTAACCATTTCCTCAAATTCTATTTCAAGTGATGGCTTTTCTCTACCAATATACAGACAAAGTGCTCTATTTCCCGTTGTAAGCTACCTGGTATGAGAACTTTCCAGTTGATTTGGAGTACAATGTTTTTGGGCAGGACAATTTCCAGATGATATCGCTTGACAGGTTTGATACAAATACTTATCTAAATCACCAGATAACAGCCCAGACAGCACAGCAAATTTGCATAAAACTTGGAGTAAGCTTGATTTATCAAGTCAATAAACTTCCATTAAGCTTGAAAATTTCAAGCGTGTAAGCTTAACGCAAGCTTGAATCAAGTTTTCAAGTTTACACTTGCCCAACTTGCATTAAGCTTGGCATAGGAAGCTTGAATCAAGCTTGACATAGCAAGCTTAATTCAATCTTACTACACTCTAAAAAAATTTTTCTAAAAAAATAAATTTCCTAAATATATGGGGACCGAACTCTCCCCATATATTTTATTTTTCCACGTATTTTCCCCACTACGCTAAAACCTCAAGTTATTTGCGTCTAGCGTTCGGGATCGATCTCGGGACATAAGTTGTGGGAATCCAGCGTCCTAACCACCATGCCAATCTGACTCTGGGTGAGATGACTAAAGTTTGAAGTGACTTTTATGGAAATCACGCCGTTTTTTGGCGATATTGATCAGTATTGCTCGATGCCGATCTGCATCTTTTATTTTTCCATCGGATGAATCAAAATTAAAATAATGTTATGTGTGGTTTATGGACTCTACTAATAGGGAAATAAGCATAATATAAACTTAAAAGCAGCACACGTTTTAAAACTTTCAATATCGCAACACTCATGTTGGGCAATATTGGCCAAAATTTAGACAAACGACTGATTTTGAAATCAATTTTGTAGTATAGTTGTATTTATTTTGAAGAATTTCAATATTTGGAAATATAGAATCTTTTTTTTTTAATTCTATGGTCAAGTACATTTATGACTGGTGATAAAGTATTTGTTATGTGGGTGTGGTTTTCCACATCAAGCAGTAATCAAGTTTTATTCAAGCTTGACAGTTCAAATGACTTAAGTTCGGCGGGAAAATATTTGCTGACTCATTTTTTTTGTAATCTCCAAGCTTGTTGCAAGCTTAAAATGAATTGAACTGTCAAGTCTGTATTTATACGTCAAATTCAAAGAAATGTCAAGTTTGATTTAAACTTATGTGCTGTCTGGGAGATCAACAACGATTTTTCTAAACTTCACAATCGGTACTTTATTTCAGATGGGTCCAGAATTTTTTCTCTAAGACCAAAATATGGAAAAAGAGAATTGTTTCCATCTAGATACCGTATATGGACATATGAGCAACGCCAAAGGTTTTCTTACATGCAATTCAAACAAGAGTATCTCACCACCTTCAGCATCAGCATTCAGGACTGCTCCATCCGACCCAATTGCGGCTAAATCCACGGTAAATAACCAATTTGTTTTCAAATAATCCAGAATGATAGACAAGACTTCATTAGCTATGCCATTTTCTGGTGATACATGACGGAGGGAATCGCTTTCTGGCTCTTGCAATAACACTGTTCTTTGATTATTTTTTATGAAACTCCCCCTTCTCTAACAATTGCTAAGGTTCAGTCCTTTCTTCCATCTATATGTAGTGCCGGCTGAGCTATCTTACTCTTTGCTAAACCATTTTGCAAGTCCAGGAAAAATTTATTCCTTTGACTGTCTATTTTATTACATTTATCGATAACCCTAATGCAGTTTGTCTTCATTATCATTTTTTGTTTGGTTTTGTTACTTTTACATTACAGTCTAGCTCCGATCTTAAAAAAACAGCAGTCTAACGTTTAATTTTGCACGATTCAATTCTCAGTTTGTACATCCAGAGCAAATGAGCAAGTAAAAGGCGACCGAGTTGTATGGTGAGTAAAGCACCGTACTGCGGTTTTGGGTTCAACTCCCGGCGGCCGGGGTTCAATCCCCGACTGGGCGTGGTTGTCATTGTGTCCATCTCTTCATAGGGGATAACGCTGAGCGCCCACTGAATTCCCCCATAATAAAATGGTCACACCTTCGGGCCGTTGTAAAGGGCAATGCCTAATCGGCAAGTTCCCGCCCGTTATAAAAAAATGAGGAAGTAAAATCGGAATCTCCGTTTGACCTTGACCGGTGTCGATAGACAGCTAACTAAAGTATCGAGAGGGATCTCATTTTTTTTTTTTTTTAACCCGGTAGGTCAGTAAAATTAGATGGGCGGTTCGCCCTTGTTTAAAGGCCTGGGGAGAGCCCTGTCATTATAATATCGATCAGTAATATTCAAAACTAAAGTGAACAAAATCGTATGGAGGAAATGGTACAGAAAGAGCCGCTTTATTAAAAAATAGCATATTTCAAAAGCCTGGCGGGGGCTTTTGATATGATATATCATTTTTTTTTTTTCACAAACGAAGAGTCTTACTTTTCAACTATTTCAACTACAGGCGGTTAAAAAATTTGATACATGAAAACATAAAAAAAAAAATTGAATTATAGATATTTGGTGAAACTTCATGGGCCTGGCAGGGGTCTTAATATATTGTAATTTCAAAACATTTTTTTTTACAGACTTTGATGTCAATACACAACTTTTCCCAGCACAGGTGATTTCGATTATTTTAAAAAGTGAAAAACGACCCACCCTGTTTTTTTTTTGTTTGTGGGATTACGGCCGATTAGCTACTCGAGGGCTCTAGGCCGATGGGTGGGGTGCCCTCCGTGGGGGTCTTTCTAAGGGGTCCTAACCCGTATTTACGCTAAGTTTCAGAGAAAACCACGGAAAACTCCGAACGGTTAGGTCGACGGACGCGCGATGGGACCCGAACCCGGGACCTTCACACTTCGCCCGTCTACCATTTCCAGTGACATAGCCACTGTGCCATGGTGAGGCACGACCCACCCTGACGACCATTTCTGTACAACACTAATGTATTATGAGGATAGTTTATTATTTTTTATCAAATTCACAACCTTAGCGAAATGAATTTGTCTGAAATTCTGATTTCAGTATAGGAAAAATAAAAGGCTTAACATCCAAATAAAATTTAGAGGTTAAGCCTCCATAAGTAGGTGAATTGTTATTTGAAGAAAGGGATTATAACACTCACATCTTCCATTTCAGTTATATCCAGTGGTGATTTGTGAACATGCTTCTTATTTATCAGAGTAATTATCTCATTATACGTTCACTGTCCATGGCCCATAACTGGTACATTTACTTTAAAAGTAACTCCACGAAGAGTAAAGAGGGAATCTGCAGGTGCAATCTATCGCTTTTTTCTTTCAAAAATTTTGAAGATAAATTTATAGGTATTTTGTATTAAAGAAAACGTACAATTTATAATAAGGCGCGTAAAGTCAACACCTCCTGATGAAGAAGGCCTAACAACTGCTAAGTTACCAAGTTTTGACGTCATAAGTGTTATTACGTATGAAAGTTTTATTTTCAGAAAGTAACACTGTTTAAAATTTCTGGTGAATTCATTCACGCTTAACAATGTTTTAATGATTTAAGATAGAAAATTTAATTTTACAACAAATGGCGATTTTTAAACATAACTAACTATATAATATGATAAAGAAATAGATCATAATGAATTATTTTGTATTCAATCTTATTTTTAACTTAAGATATTTTCTAATATTTGTAGCGTTTACCAGAAATTTTAAATAGTTTTACTTAAAGAAAGCTAAAACTGTGCTGACGTCACTTTGGTAGGCCTAGTGATAACGTCAAAGTTTCAGTTGTTAGGCTGTCTATTTGTAGAAGGTGGTAGTAGTGGTAAAGCAGATGTATATTTTACACAGGCGTAGCATTGAATGTTGTTATGCATAGATAACTATTTCTAAAACTAGGCAGCATTCAATGAACACGCCGTTCCAATTACCTATGAAACTAATAAAATCTTAGAATTACGCTAGGTCTCAGTCTCCTTTCGCGATCATTACGCGTGGAGACGTTGATACCCTGGATACTTTACACAATATATGATGAAAGAAAATGCAAAGTTAGAGGCAAATAAAAAAGCATAAAAAAATCTAATCTTTCAAAATCTTGATTAAATGTGGTGTTTTTTAAATTGAAAATTTTATGATTTCCAGAATAGCTATTTTGAAAATTCGTACATTTAATTTAGCTGTTTCTTTTTAGTACTTATTTTGTTTTATTTTTTATCTTTCTCACAAAAGTTGTGCTTATGAGAGATATGATTTCAGATTCTATAGTGTAATCTTTCGTCACAGCATTTTAGAAAAAAACACATTTAACCCCGGCAGCATTAAACAGAGATGAGCTTTAACCGATTCCAAGAAGGTACCTCATATCTTTGGTGGTATTGGAATCTGGAAATGCTATTTCACAGTTAATGATAAGACTCCACAGAGTAAATAAATATTTTTTGAAATTATATTTACTACAAGAAATTACTGAAGAAACTTACTCCAGATCTTTGGACAATGCGTCGTCAATAACGTGTTGGAAGTCTGAAAACACTTTGGCATTATGATTTCTTAACTATAATTATTTAGCTAAGAAGCTAGTAAAATCTTGGTCTAAGCTTGGTCAGAAGCTATTTACACTAATTCTGACAGCCTCCTTTCGCGATCACTACGCATGGACACGCTGACACCCTGGATAATTCAAGAATATGAAAGTTAGAGGCAATCCAAAAAGCATTAAAAGTATCTAATATTTCAAAATCTTGATTAAATGTGGTTTCCGTCGTTCATTTATCCGAACGGTTTACTGCTCTGTGTACACATATATAAGTGTGCAGCTCAGGAAAAAAAAGTCCACTTTCACTTTTCATTCCGCATCTCGTCGCACACCAAAGTTATATGTACCAATCGTTTTCGCATTTCTTATACTTTGACATGCTATCATAGCTGCCAACTGCTCCGTTATATAACTAACCACTTTTTCTAAAATGTGTGTTTGTATAAAGTGTTTTTCAAATTAATAACTATGCCACCACCTAACTCGAAGATTATGCTGTGTTCTGAGCCGAAAAATCCTGTTTTAAATAATACTAATAATTACAAATAAATAACAAAGTGTTCAAATGTATGTTTTAATGTTTTACAAAACAGTTAGCTAATTAAATGAAATATCAATGTCTTATTACGGAAAGGCTAGTAATGCAATATTTAGTGTATGGCAAGCCTGAAAGCCTACTGATTGGAGCACCATTAGATAAAATATAAATTGAAGAGTTCTTTAACTGTAAATAAATAAATAAATAAATAAATAAATATATATATATATATGTATATATATATACATATATATATATATATATATATATATGTATATATATGTATATATATATACATATATATACATATGTATATACATATATATACAATGTATATATATTTATATATATATATATATACATAAATCATAAGTAATGCACTCTTTTACTTCAGTTAAATTTAGAATGTACTTTCTAATTTTCGGTTTCTGATGCAATTAAAAACTAATGCATATTACCAAAACCGTTATTTTAAACATTAAATTACTCAAAAGACTAAGTTTTTTTATAAGTTATCAGTAAAAGGAAATTTATTATATAGTATTTTATAATGAATTTTCTCAAACGTTTTGAAAATTCAAATTTTAAGTTGCCGTTTCGAAATTAGATGGAAAGATAAATGACATTATTTTTTTACATTCTCAGTAGAACAAAATTTTCGTTGTAGGTAATATGTAAATTAATTATCTTGAGCGAAACATTTATTCCACAAAACAACTCAAAACCTTCACATTACCGTTTTTAATTTGAGGATAGCCTCTAAAATCATTCAATAAAAAATTCGCTTTATTTCTGAAAATTACCATAGTAAATTTGTGAAAATTTTAAAATTCTATTTCCCATGCTTAAATCAAAATAGGGTGTTTCCAAAAAAAAAAAAAAAATGAAGTTGATGCATAATTAATATGAAGATATATCCTTATGCAAATTTTAAGAATAATAGAATTAAATATACTTACATTATTTATAAACGAATCGCAAGTTTAAATTCGCTGTACTTCAAACGACGGCCGAATAAAGAGAAAATGGGTCTTTCATAAATATTTGGGACTTTTTCTTTCATAAATATTTGGGACTTTTTTCTTTTATAAATATTCGGGTCTTTTTTCTTTATTCAAGATAATTAGGTCTTAAGAAAGAGACATTCATTCTCAAATAGCACTTTTCATGTTTCAAAGCGGTTTAGTCAATATCTATTTCTTTTTAATTTCATTGAAAATAATTTTAAATCTTAATGTCACGGTAATTGTGCAGTGACAACTTAAAACAGGCGCCAAGGACAAGCCAAGAATTTCATTTTAAACAAACGCAAATTGCATATACTTTTATTTAAAACGATCTATATTGTCAGCTGTCACATTGATATAGAACATTTAAAAATGTGTTTTTTATGTAGCTAAATTCACTGCTACATTGTTCATGCATCAATGAGTATATCAAATTACCCTGTAAGTTATAGATATCTCAGTAAACTTGTTCGTAGCAGATTGACATAGAATAACAACTGGTTATACTGTTCCAATGGATCCAACTCTGAAATAGTGCAGTCGTTTTGCTGCCAGGGATGCCAGATTGGATTTTCTTTGAGGCCAAAGCAATATTTTTAGGTGCTATTAATTTAATATTAGGTGAAATACGTTACCGTGGTACGGCACCAAAGCTAGGTTGACAGGTTGATTTTTATTTAAGGCCGAATTCATCAACATATTTCATGTAATATTAAAATAATAAACACTGAAAAATTTTAGCTTGGCCTTAAAAAATAGCCAATGTGGCAAACCTGGTCATTGCCATCGTCTGTTTAACTACCAACAATATGGCGATCGAGCGAAGCATCGATTGCGTGCTGAGTACCCAAAGAACTTAGATACAACTATTGTAGCTGTGTGGCACACGATTTACGATTCGTTCGGCCGCTGTATTGCTGGTAGTTGAATCGAGAGATGGCAACAGCTGCACGTTTTCAGCACTGAACAGTCTATCCAGCTGTTATTTTCCATCGATGTTTCACCATGAACAGAATCGAGTGCGATGTCTCAGGATTTCAACATCATCATACTCACCTGAACCGCACACGTTTACTACTGTCGAATACCAACGCGCGCGGGTTCTGCGCATGTGCGTTACCATGAAACGCTTGCGACGCTAGTGTAAGAATAAACACGTGAAGGTTAACGAAGTTTTAGTGAAATAAAATAAACTTTTTGAAAAGTATGGTGAAAAGTCTTGAATGCAAAACATGCTCAGGAAAACTTTATTTTTATCTTTAGAAATCGATATCTATATACAGTTATCAAATTATGTACTAGTTCGAAACAGTAATTGCTGTTGGAAGTTGTAATTTATCCAAAATTTAATCTACTGAGCTTGTGATTAAAGTATTTCAATAAACAGCGCTAAAAAGTATATTCCCCAAGTTCCTAAACTTCATGCCTCCGGGAACGTACATAATTAAAAAAAAAGCATAATAATACAGATTTGGAGATTTTCTCTAAGTGTTTATGCTAAAGCTACATCTCAAGACTTCGTTGCACATAATTCAGAAAAAGTAGCTAATGATGTGATATCTGCTTTTATACTTTTCTCCAAAGCAACCTAAAAGGTGCTGAAAAGAATTTCATATTGGAAAAGAATTTCAGTTTTTGTGACGAAGTCAGAGGAGTGCTCCTGAAACCAGGAAGTAGCCGACCGGGGCCTGGCTTTTACATGCCATTTCCTTGTGGATGTCCACCCATCGAATTCGCGTACATAATCGCATAAAGGGAGACTACTAAAAGGTCATAGCTGCCAATTTTTACGTAATGTATTGCGGCCGCGGTTTGTAAACAGTAACTTTCGGCTTAAAATAAAGCAAAATTTTTACGTGTCGCAGGTGGTATAGTAAAATTTGAAAGAAATGTTAAAAAAATATTCTGTTCGCAAAAAGAGCTTTATCATATTCCTTAAACATTGGAAGCTATGGAAGTGCTAATGATTTCAAAATCTACAAAGAGAAAACACCCCGGACCATAGTTAAACCACCAGCAGAGATGCCAAGTCTTCCGCTTTTTTCGGGAGATTTCCCACCACTAATTTTTACTTACAAACTTTTGCTTAAAATAAGTCCAAATATTTAATGCAAAACAAAACTGTCCAAATTCTTCCCAATCTGACAGGCAGTGTTTCTAGAAGGCGGTGGTTATACTTGGCAGCTGTGTGGTACCAACGTCCCCTAGAGCGGAAAGCCGCGGCGCTTACTTGTGGCGTCACACCGAGTAGGTAAAGCCAACACCTCCTACATATAGAATGCCTAACAACTGGAACATTGACTTCATCACTAGGCCTTCAAATGATGACGTCATCACAGTTTTACTTCCATAAAGTAAAACTATTTAAAATTTCTGGTGAATGCTACAAATATTAGAAAATATCTTAAATGAAAAATTAAAATTGAAATACCTTTCTCATAGAAAATTATTCATTCCGATCTATTTCCTTAACATATTATCTAATTAGTCATGGTTAAAAACTGCAATTTGTCAAAAAAATACATTTTTTATTTCAAATTATTCAAATAATTGTTATTCATGAGTATATTCACCAGAAATTTTTTATAGTTTTATTTTGTGAAAATAAAACTTTTTAATGTAGGCCTAATGATGACGTCAAAGCTTGGTGACGTAGGAGTTTTTAGGCTTTCTTTATCTAGGAGGTGTTGGTAAAGCAAAGCGTTTCCATTGGATTTCCGCGCCACGTGAGAGAGGAGAAACCCAATAGAAACACTTTGCTTTACCTACTCGTTGTGACGTCACAAGTAAGCGCCGCGGTTTTCCTCTCTAGGGGGTGGTTGGTGGTACCCCACCTCCTCTAGGATACAGAAAGCCTGAGAACAGAAAATCTTTCGTCATCAGTAGATGCACTAAGGGAAGTTATTATAGTTTTATTTTTAGAATGTAAAATTATATAAAATTTCTGGTGGATGCTTCAAATATTAGAACATATCTTAATTTAAAGATAATTGAAATACCTTTCTGATACAAAATAATTCATAATGACCTATTTCTGCATCATATAATATAATTAGTGACCATTAAAAATTGTCATTTGTGGTAGAATCAAAAATTTTTGAAATAAATTATTAAAATATTTTATGTGTGAGTAAATGCACCACAAATTTTAAATAGTTTTACTTTATGAAAGTAAGACGTTGATGATAATATACTAATAGAATTCCCGCCATGCTTAGGGGTTCTATTTAAATACAAGATCTAAGAACTCATCGATCGTTCCACATACTGGAGATAAGCACCTCGAGTGCAAGTACTCCATTGTGTACACCTCAGTTAGTCAGTCAAGCATAATAATAGAGCAACTTGTGACGTTGAAGCTTCTGTTTTCGGGTTTTCTCTATCTAGGAGGCGTCGAGTACTCTCGTGTGTCAGTGGCTCCCGAAGAGAATGTCGTGAAGCGACAGTTTCTGACTGTACGAATGGATCCCCGATTAAGGTAGGTGGTGATTTATGGTAATATTTGGCTTCACTGATTTTGCTCACCCTTCCTGGTTTAAAGGTATTTAGCAGTTTACCTGATCTCTAGTTTTTTATAGCATTCCGTGTATTCTTGGCATGCTCTTGAATGCTAGTTCTCTGGCGATTTCTAAAACTAATTGTGCCACGGACTCGAAAAAAAGGCTCTCAAGCAGCACATTAACGTTGACTGAACGAACTATAAGAGCATTTTTAACCACCCTGAATGCTAACTGACATTCGGAGAAATTTGCGCCGCGTGCAATGATTTTACATAAGCTACACTACAGTCTGAAATACACAAAAATCTGTGCCTTTTATGATGCTTAAAAAAAAAAAATCTTAAACATGGAAATGCTGAGCAAAGTCACACATTTTACAAAATTTTAGAAAGTTATGTATTTTTTCAAAAAAGTTTTTGTAACTGATATAGATTTATGATTTATTACAGTGTATATAGCTCAGCTTATGAAGCTAAGTTTTAAACATTTTCAAGTCTCTGACATAACGAAGTTATTTGCATTTACTCGCCAAAATCAGATGTATCTCTGTGTCTATCTTTATCCATCTATGTTCTTTTTCTGGACATATAAATTATTTTTTTATACTTAAAATATTTCCATAACAAAAATTTTATGTTAAATTGTGTGAATTACTCCGTCGGAATTACTCAAATAACGATGTCACTCTAGAACCATCATATTGGTTGCTTTAAATCTATGATAGCTGAACCTCGAGATTTTAAAGTAGATTAAAAAAGTTATTTTCATGGAATGGACATGCTATAGCAGCAAAATATGAACTTAAAAAATATTTATTAATCTTTTATCGCTGCGCTTAAGTATGGCGTTTATTTGGTGATTTTCTTTACTTTTTGCAAAATAAATAAATAAATACAATATTAATCCATAGAAAAACTTTTGAACGCTTGAACCCAGCTAGAAAAAGTTTGCACAAAAAGTGTACAAAAAAAAGTGTACAAAATCCGAGCGTATTTGGCACCTCTGCTTGTGCATAAAAAGTGCAAACTAAATTGTGCATAAAAAGTGCAAAACTAGATTGTGCATAAAAAGTGCAAACTAAATTGTGCACTAAAAGTGCACTCTGGGGACCTAAACGAAAAAATGTAGAGGACGTAGTCGGTTGCTTTCCGCTTTATAGATGGCAGCACTAATCATACATAAGAACTTGCTCCATTTTTCAAACTTCCGACGATTAGATTCGAACCGGGGAACCAAGGCTTCGTAGGCAAGTATTCTATCCACTAGACTGGAGTTGACTCAGAATGATGTGTCTTAAGTTTGAGGTGATGGTTGTTTCCAGTTCGGAATTGGAACATTTATGTATTTAAATAAATAAAACTACACTTTACCAGTACACTTCTAAAAATTAAAAAAAAGCAATTTCTATGCATTTTAAGCTTTTGGAACCAGAGTACGACCGTCAAAAAAAAGGTTGTCCGTCTGTCGTCCTGTCATTCTGTGCGTGACGCTTTTTTAATTCGGACATCACCTAAATCTGGCTGAAGCGAATGAAATAAAATTTGGTGACATGATAGATGGTCACTCATCTTGAACTATATTTTTTAAAAAATCATTAGATTTTGAGATTTTCCAAAAATTGTTTCAAAGTGCGTACGTTTTTGTTCACAGATCAGGTATGAACGACTAAAGCGAAAGAAATGAAATTTGGTGACATGATAGATGATCACTCAATTTAACCTATAGGTGTCGGATTAAAAAAAAAAAATGTTTTTTCGAATACATTTTGAGATGCTTCTAAAAATCGTTCCAAACTGGGTAATTTTTTACGGTAAAATTTAGCGACGTGATAGGTGGTCATACAACTTTAAATAAGTGCCTAGACAGGGCCGTACCCAGAAAAAATTTCCAGGACTAAAAGGTGAAAAAGGCTAAGTTTTTCAATAAAGCCTACATTATTATGGTTTTGTTAACACAAATTTAAATTTCGGGGGGGGGGGACCAGGGGGTCCGGTCCCCCCCGCCCTGGGTTCGGCCTTGTCCCTAGATTTTCTAATTATTTGGATTAGATTTTGAGATTTTGCGAAAATTGTTTCAAACTGCTTAAATAGTCATCAAATACAATTAAATTGTTGCATTTTGCAATTACAAAAGTATGATGAATATGTATAAATATGATAGAGCTGTACGTCAAGTTGCTGAATTCATTGAAGTTTTTTAAGTTAAAAATGAAGCACTATATGAAGATTTTTGAGATGTTTTGTGTGAGTTTGATTTTTAAAGCAAACTAATTTTTTGTTGCAAAAATTTTGGTGAAAAGAAGTAGTAAAATTTTTCCATCCCTGTGCCTTTTATGGAATGTGACATTTGGATTTCCACAAAGTTCAATTTTAATATGTACTTGGAAAAATTTTACAGATTTTTAATAGACAGAAATAATGAAAATTTGAAATATGTAAATTTTCACATCCATAAAAAAATACATTTAAAATTGAAATATGTAAATTTTTTGCGAATAAATAAATCAAAATTTTTGCAAACACAGAATTATACTTTTATTTTATGCAAAAAATGTGCAAAGTGTTTGAGAACATAGAATGTGCACTTTTTTGTATGTATAAAAACTGCAGATAATTTGCACAAAAAGTGCATACTTTTCCAATTTTTGCAAACTACAGAGTTATGCTTTTATTTTATGCAAAAAATGTGCACAATATTTGAAAACATAGAATGTGCACTTTTTTGTATGCATAAAAACTGTAGATAATTTACACAAAAGTGCATACTTTTCAAAGTATTCAAAAATATGCACTTTTTGTGCACAAATTGTGTACAATCTATACTTTTGTGCAAAAAAAGTGCAGACTTATTCTAGCTGGGTATTGCGTTTACATCATTAATTAAATTTAACCTTTTTTTCCCTCAGTTTAAATTTGTAATAATCCACACTTCTACATGGTACAGAACATTTTTGTTTTGAAAAAAATAGCCCCCCCCTAATAAAGAAGAAATTATTAGAATAAGAAAATACCGGAGAGGTCTTTGAAATTTTAATTAAATTTCGCACTCGTGACATGAACAAAAACTCTTGGAAAGAAATTTGATAGAATAAATCATTTTAGTTTTCAGAATTTGAAATGGAATGTCTACGTGAAGTATCGTTACACGAGAAAGATAAAATCGCTGCTGCTCCAGCATTTAAGTTGAAAAGAATATTCTAGGTTTACACATAATATGATAATAATATTGTATTTATTTCTCTAAATAATTCAATGAACAGATCCGGGCTTACATTTATGATTTGCTTATAATCACTTTTCCAGTTAAAGTGGACGAGATGTTTTCCTATATTCCGCACTCGCCTAGAGATAGGATTACAAATAGGGTCAACAACAAGACCGAGATTTAAAGCTTTCATGCGAGACCAGACAGACGTTTTTCGTCTCGCTTCCATTTCAAATTGTAGAATAAATTCTACAGCAGAACGACATTCGCTTTACTACAGAATGTGAAATTTGATGGTCTTTCCCTCTTATCTGTATCATGTATGGCCGCAGGCCTGTGCCATAAACGCTAAATCACATGCATCACCAATATTATATTTTACACAAATATCCAATTTGTTCAAATTTGACGCGCATCTTTTCTATCACCCCCTGTTAAACTATCTCTCTGCAAAATAGGTCATCCTCAGAATGCGTAGACAAACCCTCATTTCACGTATTGGAAAATATTCGATTTGAAGTGTGCTCAATTATCTAAAGCTTCCTTGCAATTTTTTTCTGTTTTACCTGTGCCGTAAGTGCAGTATTTTGCAAAAGTATTATAATAAAAACCTATATATTCACAAACTGCATTCATCGGCGAGTTTTGAAGGTAAATGAAACAATTATTTGTAGAATCTGAATTATTATGAAATATAAAGTACACTCGCGTTCTCATTTCTTGACTGCAAACTGCTGGTACGAATTTTTTGTTTGTTTCGTTTGATTACTTACAAAAACTAAATTGGGCAATCCTTCTAATATTATGAATGTGAACAAGGGTGTAGTCAGAAAAATATTGCGCTTCGGGTGGGGATGTGTCGTGCACTTTTTTTCTTTTACCTGTAATTGATCTCCAGAATCAACGCTAACTAAAAACTACCAATGCGCTGACTAAAATTTCTGGAGGGAAAACAAAACAGATGAGTGCATCAGTGATTGACATCAGATGACATTTTTTTTGGCAAATTATGCCCTAACGCTCAATGCACCCAGGCATCGCCGAGCCAAGCAACTAGTTAAAAATAAAAGTGAGCTTGTTGATTAAGGCCAGATCTAAATGAATGAATATGCAAACTTAAATTTTCATCTCTAGCGTATAGCCACTTTATAATACAAATAAATAAATAAATAAATAAATACTACGACTAGATCTTCCAGTTCTGGATTTTATAGGTGTGAACAAAGTTACTGTGGCCTGAATGCACCCTGAATGTGCATGTTTATGATAATCAATCCCCAAGGGGTTATGATAATAAATCTCCCAGGTTACTATTATCAATCTCACGGGAAAATTTCTGTAATACCTTATCAGAGCACCTTTATTGATCAAGGTGCAGCAAGGAAGAGTACTTGTCCATAAAGCACTTGCCTTCGGTAAGACCCAAAGTATTGGTCGTTCTACTATGGGGGCTTCGAAGACTATCCTTTATGAATGGACCGACAAGATAACTTCCAATCCCAAGGCAAAATCGAACCTGGACCCAAAGCGTGGTAGAATGATTCGTTAGCGAATACGCCACCTGGACGGTTGATTAGAGATGTCACTTTTGATAAACATTTTTCACACATACTTAAAGTAATGATAAATGCCGACAAGAAAAATCCGATATCACCGATAGGAGGTTGAATCCTTTGGCGATATCGCTCCTAGTCCTGTTTTATTCCTGTAAGAAATGTGAATAGCATTTTGACAGAAACTGGCAAAGTTTCAAGTACTGGAAATGACAAATAATTCATAAGAAACAAGTTTTAAGTGTTAAAGGATAGAATTAGCGAAAAAATATTTCTCTTAAGCATGAAAAATATCTTTGATTGACTTATTAAATAAATATGTTTCAAAAACTCTTATGCGACAATTTAACTCAAAGCTGAGGCAAAAGTGAAAAGTAAAAAGAATCTTCAGAATAGAACTTTGTAGGGATAAAAGAATAGTTTTGGTGCATAGAAATTACGTAGTTCGATCAAATATTTCTTTAAATTATTGTTATCATGCTAATAAATATTGTTCAATTACATAAAGGAATCTTTTACAAAGTGTTTATTGTTACGATATAAAAATGTTTCCAAGGTAAAGCATAATACGGTGTCGATATTTTTTTGGTGTAAAATGGATGATCAAAAGCTTTAGTGTTTTGTACGTTATTTTACAGATCATATTTATTAATTATTTTACTAAACTACACTAATTCTCTAGTTTCTATTTATACTGTTAATTTTTTATATTTTTAACATAAGAGGCATAACATTAAAGGCTTTTAGTTGACAAAATACATTTCTTTTAAGGTTGGTAAAAATGCATTATGTGAAGAGCTTTAAAAATAATAAATTAATGGATGTATTTTGATCGTTAAATCCTAAAAGGCTATAGAATTTCATAAAAAAATGCAATTTTCGTGGCATCTTAATAAAGCATCTTTAGTTCTGTTTTTTAGATATTTGAGCTCGGTTACACTCAAAATAACAAAAACGATTTTCATTCATAAACTTTTAAATACAGGCTTATTGTTGTATAAAAATAAGATATAAATTTTTAAATAACTCACATTTTTGTTATTCTAAACTAGATTAATTTTGTTAGAATATTGAACAAGGTCTCCCAAATTCTGGGAATTGATTGTTTCAACATAAACTAAAATATTTTAACCTATTTTTTAGAAAATAAATAGTGAGTCAGATACTCTTTTTCAAAATTAGTACCTCAATATTAACTTATAGCTATAGCAACAATTTCATACAATTTTCCTCATATCTGTAATCAAAATCTTTCTACTGTTAATATAAAATTTTTGTATTGTAATGATTGGCAAAATTACTGCACCTAAATATCAAACTTTTGGCTCAAATCTTTTTCGAGATATATCTGGTGAACACAGCGTTTAAAGTGTATGCCTATTGGTGAGAGAAAACAAATTTCAGTTTTTATTCCAAAAAGATATTGATTACTGTTTGATTTTACGGTTAGTGACAACCTACTAACCGTAGTGACTGATAACTAAATTATCAAGGAGAAATTACTTAAAATGTAACCTGAGCATGTTTTATTAATATTTCCTTACAAAACGAGAAATAACTGCACATTTATGAAAAATGTAAATATACTAATAAATGTTCACTATCATACTTGGTTATGCAAAATTTAGTAAACTAAATCAATCGGAGATTTCACTATAAAATTTGCTGTGTAATGTAATTTAAACAAATAAAAGCAATGACACGTGCAATTTGCGTTGAACGGGAAAGAAATAAAACACTACAATAAGAAAATATTTTCACTTTCCCCTTATCTCTCAAAACCTATTCTCTTAAGGAAAAAGTTCTTTAAATTTCCTCTCGAAGTCGATAAATCAGAAGTTTGTAAATGTTACGCAGCGTTAAACACGGTATTTACGAATTTACTGATAAGCTGGCACAATTCTGAAGAAAATAGCCTAAACAAATCATCATCAGTAGATAAAAACCTCGTGATTTCTTAATGTAGCCATTTTACTGACAAAGTAGAAGAATATAAAATATAAGAAACAAAATGAAAGTTGTTGATGTAAAGGCTTTAGTTCAAATGACAAAAGACTTGATAGCTTGGCTTTTAGCAATCACTTTAATTCTTCTGTTGAAACTTTTTTCTTACCTTTTAATAGCTGAATAGTTTACAGTCTGCATTAAAGACTAAAATATGTAATTTTGCTACAGATAATGTATACCAATGCAGAAAATTACAGGAAGATTCAGTAACTTACACTGTTTGAACACTTGCTAATTAACTGACTAAATATCCTTTACATTTCAGAGATTCTTAAAATTTAACAGGAATACACTCATATGTATATAACGCCTAACAAAAATCTAATTTACATGCAGCTAAGCTGGTAAAAGTCATAAACGGCATATTTGCAGACTATTGAATAGGAAAGTGTAACTGCAACAGCTAAAGCATTATTCAAGTACTTCGAGGGCTGTTATAGCAGATAGTGCCCCTAATAGCACAGTCCCTTGTGCTATTAGGGGCACTAATAACAGTCCCCTCTGACTGAAATACGACCACATAATACTGTCACAATAGAGTTACAAACAGTCGCCGCGACTCCGCAGCAAAGCCACACCAAAGCCCTTATGTCCTCCCGCTGTGTATTCACATTGCGACCGTTCAGAGAAGTCACTTTGGGACAGTTTTGCGACAACGAAAAAATTCGGGGGGAAAAGTTACCGAAAACATACACTAGATGGCAGCACCAAACTCTCAGGCAAGAAAAAGTTCAGGTCCAGAATCGAACCCTCGAGCCAATGGTTAGAAAGCCAGCATCTTACCTCAAGGCTGTGATTACCTTGCTCGGGATACTTTAAAAGTAAACTAATTGCTGAAAAAGCTAGTTCTGGCATGGCTTCTTTTGGAAATTTAAAATTTTTCTGTGAGTATTTTATAAATGGAGGGGAAATGCCATAATTAATAAATATAAATTAAAAATCTTGGAAATCTTGAAAAACATAAATTATTTTCAGGAGATAATGTGCTGTTTTATTTAAGTATTCATCCGAAAAAACTAATGATTTATTGAAATTTTTTATTCGGTTATGAAATAAATTTGTAATGTGCGACATGTGGGGTTTGATATATATTAAGGTATGAGGGATAATATTGAGGAATTATATTTTTGCTTTTGTATGAGGGATTATATTTTTGCTATATTTTGCCTAAAAGGGATTTCATTTAAAAATAAATAAAATTAATTGGAAAAACATGCATTAGATAAAATAAATAAAGTATTTTTGACTTAGACCCATAGTTTTACCTCAAATTTTTCCTAGTGGAACTTTCAAACATACTAGGGACGTATTTAAAAGGGGGGGATCTGAAAACGTAAAGCAATTATTAAAAAACAGCAACTTTTAGGCATTTGTATTTACTCTAGTAACAATAAGGTTGAAAATACCGGATAGTCCCCCCCCCACATCCGAAATTTAAACCTACATACGCTATCGAAACATATATGCCATGGGGATATGAAAGAAATTTTTAATTTTACTCGCAGATACTTAGTTTTCACCATTGTGATTAGAACTCTCAACTCTAATATTTTTAGGAATAATATTTTTTTATAAATAATATTGTCTTATTTAAACGAAATAATTTAAAAATAAATAAATTAAACTAAATTCCATTACTACATAACTGCGAGATTTTATTGAATTACTATTTTCGGATTTATTTATTAAATGTTTCACGAAAGAAATTGCCACAAAATATTAGAAAAAATGAGTCTGTTTCCAAAGTCGCAAAAGCGGCCAGTGTGACGTCATTTTGAAGTAAAAAAAAATCAGTAGTCACAAAATAGTCACACAGTGACTACTTCACAGTGGAGACACTGAGCGACCAATCCCATACATGGTGGTTTCACAGTGGAGTCACTGAGCGACTGATCACATACTAGTCACATGATGGCTTCACAGTGGAGTCACTGAACGACTGATCACATACTAGTCACATGGTGACTTCACAGTGGAGTCACTTAGCGACCGATCACATACTAGTTACATGGTGACTTCACGGCGACGTCACTTGGTGACTGGTCACAAATAAACTTCGCAGTGACCACACAGTAGAGTCACATCACTCACAAGTCACAATGTGACTAGTATGTGACAGTCCTCTGACAATTGTGACACTTTGTGACGTCACAGCGACTGTTTTGTGACTATCTGTGCTATTAGGGGCTCTAAAAGTGGTATTGGAAAGTACCATGTTCAACCGTGATCATGACTTTTCACAAAACTGTAATAAACTCTCATAAAACGCAAAGTGTTCCCATTATTGAAACATAATCATTCTACACGTTTTCATTCTAACCTGAATTTTCGGCGAGGGTGCACATTTACCATCACATACCTCATGCGGAAGAGTTATCCATTTTCAGAATGCGCGGTAAAGCGGCTGCCACATACTGTTTTTCACCTTTTTTCGTATATTTTTATGCAACAGTCGTTACATATCCATACCACAGCATGGCGGAAAAGTTGTAACTTTACCTCAATAATGTTTATCTGTAGAAGATTCGTCCTCACTCGAAAATATACAATCTTGCACCTCGTAATTTATCACGAACTTTATCAGATCTAAATCATTGAGACTTCATCAGTTTTCCAAGGAAATTAATGTGTACGAAGAAAGTGTTGATACATATCTACTGAAACGCATTGATATATATATTTTCCTTAATACCAATCTGGAAAGAAAAATATTCGTGCTGAAAACACTCTGCAAGTACTTTAAGAATGAAACTGTTCACTCCTCATCTTCTTAGCTCCGACAAAATATTTTTCAGTTTGCTCAATGACAATTGCAAGTACTAAGGACTCTCTTGTGGAACTTTGGAGCTCACAAATGTACTGTTTTTGCAACTCTTTTTTTTTTGGAGGGGGGGGGGGTAACTAATTATTTCAACAATTCTGCAAAAAAGAAAACATAGGATAAGTTTCTACTATACACGATTAGGAATTCCCCAATATTTGGATATCAATTTTTCACCAAAAATTTTTAGAACGTGTAGCATACTAATTCCTGGAATCATAAAATGTACCATAATGATGATAATCATGATGACTGTCTTAAAATATATATTTGTGGGTGCTTTGAGATGCGTTTGATACTTCATTGTTATTTGTTCAGTAGAATAGGGACTGACAATTACGAGTACTGTATTTGTGAGAATATATTGTCATGAAAATAATCCATGAGTATCTTATTAAAATTGTATGAAAGATATTGTTTTGCATCTTTTTCTGCTAAAAGGAAGCCGAAACTGAAAAAAAAATGGACAAAATTTCAACTATCCGTTTTTTTTTCTAAATTTTCACAACGTTATAGTACATCTATATAAATAAAATTAGACTTTTGTCTGTACATTTCTTGGAATTCAAAAATTTTGCGATTTCTATCCGTTTCAAGCACCCGGGAATCCGATGCGACCCTCAAAAAAAAGTTTGTCTGTCTGTCCGTCTGTCATTCTGTCATTCTGTCCGTGACGCTTTTTTTGTTTAAGCATCACGTAAAAACGACTGAAGCGAATGATATGAAATTTGGTGTCATGATAGGTGGTCACTCAACTTAAAACATAGGCGTCGAATTTTTAAAAAATCTTGATTAGATTTTCAGATTTTGCGAAAATCGTTTCAAACTGCGTAAATTTGTGTTCAAGCATCACGCAAAAACGACAGAAGCGAATGATATGAAATTGGGTGTCATGATAGGTGGTCACTCAACTTAGAACATAGGCGTCGAATTTTTAAAAAATCTTGATTGCATTTTGAGATTTTGCGAAAATCCTTTCAAACTGCGTAAATTTGTGTTCGAGCATCACGTAAAAACAACTGAAGCGAATGATATGAAATTGGGTGTCATGATAGGTGCTCACTCAACGTAAAACATAGGCGTCGAATTAAAAAAATCTTGACTAGATTTTGAGATTTTGCGAAAATCATTTCAAACTGCGTAAATTTGTGTTCGCACATCACGTAATAACTGCAAAGGTGAAAAAATGATATTGGGTGAAATGATAGGTGGTCACTCACCTTAAACTATAAGCATCTAATTAAAAAAAATTGATCAGATTTCGAGATTTTGCGAACATCGTTTAAAACTGAGTGAATCTTTGTTCCCGCATTAAGTAATAACGACTAAAGCGAATGATACGAAATTTGGTCACATGATAGATGGTTGCTCAACATAAACTATAGGAGTCCAATTTTTTAAACATTTTTATTAGATTTTGTGAAAATTCTCTCAAAATACGTTCAATGATGATTTCTTCAAACTTCACGTAATAACGACTAGTACGAATGATACGAAATTTAGTGATAGGATAGGTAGTTGCTAATTTTAATTTATAGGCGTTGAATTTTAAAAATATTTTGATTACAATTTGAGATTTTGCGAAAATCGTTTTAAAATGCTGAAAATTGTTCCAGCATCACGAAATAAAGACTGCAGGTAATGAAACGAATTTGGGTGTCATGATAGGTTGTCACTCAACTTAAATTCTAGGCTTCCAATTTTTCAAAATGTTGATTAAATTTTGAGATTTTGCGAAAATTATTTCAGTATGTGTAAATATTCATTCGCGCATCCCATAATTACGACTAAAGCGAATCAAATGGTATTACTTAGTTACTCTCTAACCTGTAATATTTTAACAATACATAAAAATTATAACTTCGCTTTCTTTACTTTGGCAACATACTACATTCATTCTGTGTACTCCTACAATGCTGACGAAAGTTCATGCTTTTTGGAAATTTGCATTCACTAACCCGTCGAGGACGGGTACTTCAGCTAGTTAGTCTCTATAGATAATTCATAGATAACGAAATAAAGTACTGTCTTTGACAAAGAACATTAAAAAATACTTTAATGCATTTTAAAACTTGTTAAACTTGGGATTTCGGCTTTTTAAATAAATACGAAGATTTCTTTCAATACGCAAAAATAGTAAGATTTTCACGAAATCTTTTAGCATCTCGTTTGAAAAAAATATACAATCCATTAGTATTAACAGAACCTATATGGTTTCTTTTATCCAATAATCAAATAAATATTTTGCCTTTCCTTTTAATTCCTAGTAACTAATGAAACAAAGTAGTTATATTAATATTGTACAATAGAGTATACATTTTTTAAGTGCATACTGAATGTTTTCAATTTTCCTTTCTCTACCAAGTTTCTGCCAAATCGTTTCATGCGTTATTGACAAAAAAAATGGCATATATAACAAAATCTAGAGGCAATAGAAATCTTTTAGTCATATTTTAGAAATTCCTGAGTGGTGTATTCCGTTCACATGGCATACGGACTTCGCTGATGAAAGATAAGATGAAATGAATGAAAGTAAAACTATTTATAAATCACTCAATGAAAGGCACCTGTCGATGAGGCGAATTCTTTAATGACAAAGCACAATTAAAACAACGGCCGCTAAAGTTTCATATGTGTGAAAAACGTACTATCGCGAGTAGCTGAGGGTTAACAAAATAAAATATTTAAAAAAAATACATAAATGCAATAATAATTTATCTCATATTTTTTCTTTCACTTTTATGCTCATGTACATAAAGTGACAAAATGTAAATAGATGCAGGTATGCGAGTCTCTTTTAAAAGAAAATGTAATTGCTGCCTTACCCAAGCTCGCATATTCATTAATATTCCGCATTGTCATACATATCCTTAACATTAAGCTCATCAGCTGTGCATCAGCCACTTACTTCAAATAGATATGTAAACTTTAAATGCGCATTGAAAGTTAAAGTGTAAAACAGTCGTAACGTAGAGAATTTGCATACTCTATTCTAAAACAAAAATGCAACTTTCGCTTCGAGACATTGCATACTTATGAGTGAGAAGATCACCTAATCGATTCTAATTTGTCACGGAAACATATTTAGCGGACAATATGACACGTGCGAATACAATATCTTTCAGCACTGCAAAAATGTGTTCGTCTTTACTCCGTGTAATTAATGACAAACCAAACTGTCAACATCATCAGTAGAATACCAATATGTAATTAGGAGGGAGCAGAAGCACATTGGAAAACTTATTTTGAAGCAGTGCGGAGAAAATTAGAGTAGAATTCGATTTTGTTTCATTATTCCAGTCAGGTTGTAAATAATCAAAATATGTATAGATATATTAATTCGAAATAACTTTAAAAATTTTTATTGGTGACCTTAACATATTCATTGCTTAACCATAATGTTTCACAAGTATCTGTAGAAAATCAGAAAAATTCCAGATAAATGTAATTTAAAATAATTAGAAAATGAAATTATGTAAATATGCCAAATAAATTTTCGAAAAATACTTTTGAAAGTATATAAACATGATATGTGAACATGACTGATTTTTCAAGTAACATTATAATTATCATAAACAACCAGTGTTTATTAGAAGAAGAGAGAAACATCTCTCTTAAATATACGTGTTTTATACAAATTAAAACAATAAAATTTGTTAATAATTGCTCAATGAAAGGATAAATGCGTTGTTTTGAAAAGCTAATTTAACAATTTAATTATAAAAATGATGATGCTTGATGCTAAAGTATTAAGGAGGCATTTTTCTAGAGAATAATGTTTTATGAAATCAATGAGGATATTTGAGTTAAGTTTGATTACTCCTGTCACAGATGTGCAACAGAAACAATTGATACAAGTTTCAGTAATATTTGTGGAGATATTTATAAGGTTACCTGATAAAATAATTAAAACTTTAAACACACTCTTTTAGAAATTAGAAAAAGAAACTTGATATTTTGAAGTACCTAATCTCTTATTTTCTATATTCCTATAGAAGAAACTCTTCATTTTCTAAATGACTGCAGGCACCAGATTTATCTTTGTTAAAAAGGTTTCCCTTTTTATAAAATGAAGTTTCTAAAAAATGGGATGGAACTGAATTTTTATAGTGCAAAAAATCTCCACGCTTTTCTTTTACGGAAGAACTATATCCTTATAAAGGGTTCAAACTAAATATATTTTTTGTATCGGCGTTTTGTCCCTTTTTTTCCCTTCTCCAGCACTCGATTATTGAGTATTTTTTAATTCCTATCTTAAGAGACCTTTCATCATGTGTACTTCAACCGTAATCATTGAACTTAGTGAACTATACTATGATTTATTTCTATTACTTTTAGGGAGAGTTTTTATGAGCTAATAAATAGTTAGTGGATACAACAATTATTTCTTCAACCCGCAATTTAAAAATGGTTTCAGAAAACCATAGCTTATTCTTTTTTGAATAATTGTAAGTATTCCCTTTTCTATTACTTTTCGACATTCTTTTTTTTCCCTACTCAGTAAAGCATAAAAAAGCAAAAAAAATCCATGTGCGGCCACCCAAATAATTTTTATGTACCAGGCAGTGTTCGAGATATTTAAAAAAATAAAAACACTTAACTGATAGAAAGTATTAATATACAGTACCTGGCGAAATTTTCAGACGAAGAAAAAAAATAAGTTTTTTGAAATCAGAATTTTAGTGTGAATCACCTGTTCCAAATGATGATTTTTTAATTAGTGTTGCCTTATGTTTATTCCAGTACCTGGACTGAAGAGACTTGTGAGATGGCAACACAAGGGAATTAGTCGATGACTCACTTAATTTAAAATTTATGCTGACGGTTTATTATAGACTGAAGGGAGTATTTTACAATAAAATGGAAGTTTTGCATTTTAATAAATATTATATAGTTAATTTATCATTTTAAAAAATTATCATCATAAATATTTTTTGATAGAATATTTGAGATTTGCAAAAATGCTGACGTTTCACCAATGAAAGTACAGCTGGTCTGTGGTCTAATTAAGACCATTAACTGACGCGAAATGAGATTGCAAGAAATGTAGGTGTTTGTGGAGCTGAATAAAAAATATTAAAAGAAAACGGACTTTAATATCAAATTGGAAATATCTCGGTAGACTTTTGTATAAGTAAAACAAAGAAGCCGTTAGACAAATTAACGAGAGAGATTTAGGATGAAGGTATTGACATATCGGAAAGTAATTTTCGATCCCGATTGGCAAAAAAAAATAAAAATAAAAAAAAAATAAAAATAAAAAAATAAACTCACAGCCATAACGGCTCGCAAACTAATGCTTCTTCTAATATTAATTAAGAAACGCATGGGATGGGTAAAAAAGAAGGTATTTATCTATTTATTTTTATCTACGGTGTACTGTCATTTAAAGCAAATTTTTAAAAAGTTAGAAGAAAAAGTTTGTTTAATTTTCGGGTTTGCTTTCTAGATGAATCCGTATTTCATACTTTAATCTTTAATGCGCGTATTTTTCTATAAATATCATAATTAGTGCATCCGCTAAAAATTATTCGAGTATGAGAGAAATTTCCTATTTTAAATTTGTGACTAACTGATTAGTTTTAGGGAAAAGCATGCAGCTAATAATAAACATTAGAAGTCGTTATTATATACTACATAATTTACTTTTTTTAACCGCTTCACACCCGACAGAAATCTCATCTCAAATTAAACAGCAATCTCATAATTGTTTTAAAAAACCTATTACACTCAAAAACGACAAGCAGGAAGCGTATTGTCAAATTATTTTTCGAACGAAAGCCTCATTCTCAATCGCTGTTTCACTAGCAAAATGTTACTATCACCTATAAACGAAAACTTTCAAGATATTTTTAAAGGCAAATGATGTCCTAAAAGTTCTTTTTAGTTATATGAATTTCGAAAAAAAGGAAAACGATTCCCAAATTCATCTTAGGAAACTTCGATAACATTCTAATTTTCTTTTGTTAAACGGCAAGCAAAAATAAAATGTGTGTGTCAGTGTGTAGGATTTATACATTCACATGCGTTAAAATCGTTTATTCTAAACTAAAGCATCGACACATATGTACGTAAATTAAGAACTACAAAAAATCTTATAGAATCGTTTTAACAAAAAGTAACATGAATCCGCAGAATCTAGATGAGTCCGTATTTCATGCTTTAACCTTTTACACGCCAATGTTCCATAAGTGGAACATCCACTTTAAAATTCTGTGAAAAATTCACTTTTATTCCAATTGCCCTGTAAAAATTATTATGTAGAGCAAAAACTTGATTTAATTTTTTGGCATCGCGATTATGCTGCTAAAATTAAAATTGTCTTTGATAAAAAAATCTAAATTTTGTCTTTTTTCGTATATTTCCTGGAGTAAAATAAAGAAAATTCCTGTAAAATTCAAAATTTATCAGATGTTTTTCTAACTAAGTGAGAGTAATTAAAAATGTTCATTTTCTTGATAGAAAATAATTACTAAACTATAGATTCATTTTTTAAATGTAATATTAGGTTAGAAATTTGCATGTTCCATAAATGGAACATTGGCGTGTAAAGGCATATTTTTTAACAAGATAAAGTTCTTTTGACTACAGTGCGTTGTGGCTTCGATAAAAAGGTTTCTCGCATAAGAACTTCGACTAAGTGTCAACGAAAGATGTTTATGATCGCACATCCCCTTTCCATTCCACTAAATCCCCCCCCCCTTCCCCAGTTGCTATGACCACAGATCGGCTATGACGGCGTGCAGTTGCCGCTTGAAAACACGTGTGTTTGTTTATACTTAGGCGTAGTTTATGGCTCAGATAGAGAATGCATGCTGGAAACTCACGTGAATTTTTTTCGTTTCCACTTACGTACGAATTTCTTCAGTTAGTAAGGATACGCTGCACCGATCAGATGTCTCATTCAAAGCCCTTTCGTACCGTGGAGGAAGCACTAGATTATTTTCATACTTTATCAGATGATTCTGATGAATGTATAGATATATGTCAACTGCCTCCAGATGAAAGTGGGTGTTTGACTGACGAAGAAGACATTACTGAGGAAATATTTGATGCTGTTCTGCCTGCAGATGTTTGTGGTCAAATTGAAATATCCACAAAAATAGATGTCAGTGAAATATCCGATGAAGGCGGTTTTGATCCTGAATTACCATCAACTTCAAAAGGGCAGAGTTCAAAACGAAAGTTAAAAGAGAAAAGCATCCAAAATCGTTGGGGAAAAGATATTGGTTATGAAAATACTCTAAAAACAGAATCCGTTGAAAATATCTGTGAAGTATTTCCGCAACTGTCTAATTTAACGCCAATTGAAATTTTTCAAAAGTTCATTCCTGTAGAATATTTACTGCATTTAGCAAAAATGACAGAATTGTACGCATTACAGAAAGGAGAAATTATATCTGTAGATGAAAATGATATAGGGCAGTTTTTTGGATTATTGCTATTTAGTGGATACCACCAAGTACCTGGAGAAGATTTATATTGGAGCACTCAGGAAGATCTATCGGTCCCAATTGTATCTACTGTGATGCCGAGAAACAGATTTAGAAAGATTAAGAAAAATTTTCATATTATAGATAACAACACCTTGGCAGTAGGAGATAAGATGGGAAAAATTGCTCCCTTTTATGAAGTGCTAGAAAAAAACTTTCAGCAATTTGGATTCTTCCACTCTAAATTGAGTATAGACGAGTCAATGGTGCCCTATTACGGTCATCATTCTGCCAAAATGTTCATCCGAGGTAAACCAATAAGGTTTGGTTACAAAATTTGGATGTTGTGTTCAAACAGCGGTTATCCATATGCTATGAGGATCTATAGTGGGAAAAGTCCCGAAATAGAAAACTCTCCTCTTGGATCAAAAGTTGTGTGGGAACTTTTATCCACTATTGAAAATCCAGAAAAACATGAAATTTTTTTTGACAACTTTTTTACTTCACATAAGCTGTTGATTGATTTGTCGAAGAAAGGTTTTAAAGCCACTGGCACGATTCGAGAATTTCGCACAGGAAGATGCCCTCTCAAATCATCGAAAGAAGCCTCAAAATGGGAAAGAGGAAATTTTGAGTACCGATGTGATGGCCAAGTTTACATTTGCCGCTGGAAAGACAGTGCCGTAGTAACTATCGCGTCTAATCATTTGACACATCAGCCTGTTGGAAAAACTAAAAGATTTTGCCGAGCGCAAAAAAAAACGAACTGATGTTCCTCAGCCTCATCTTATACAAATGTACAATGAGGGAATGGGAGGAGTCGATTTGCTCGACAGACTTCTTGGATCTTATCGACCTGTGCTCAGAAGCAAAAAATGGTACTGGAATCTATTTAGCAATGCTCTAAATATGGCTGTTGCAGCTGGATGGATTCTGCATTCGCATTTGCACAAAGGTACAGCAACAGAACTTTCCCATCTAAATTTCCGGAGAGATGTAACTTTGTGTTTGCTGCGCATGAAACCTGTAATTCACTCTGTTCCTGGACCTCGCGCACATCGCTGTGAATCTTTGAGACAATCAGATGCACACTATCTTGTGCCATCAACCCAAGGACGTTGTGCTGTGTGCCAGAAGAACACTAAAAAGAAATGTTTTGAATGTGACAAAAGACTGCATGAGAAATGCTTTCCTAACTACCATGGGCAGTAGGAATTTTTTCTTGTTCCTCTTTCTTATAAGAATTTTGGTAAGACTTTTTCCTTGTATCCTTTAACTTTTCTTTTGTGTAAATATTCAGTATTCATAAAATATTCAAAATTATTCATATGTTATTCTTTCTTATTCATTATTACTCATTATTCATCTGTCCTCCTGTTCGCCATGTATTACGCCAATATTTTTCATTATTATTCATATATTGTTCGTTCTTTGGGAAACATGGCTCAGTTATTATCCATCCCTTCCTATTTCCTATTGCCATTTTTATTGTTTGATTAACATCCTAATAAAAAATTTAAAACTGTTTTGATGTAATAATTATTACTTCAATAACGACAAGCAGGTAATGTATTTTTTTACATTTCGTAAACAAGCTCTTTTCTACATCGTTGACATTTCACTAGTCGAAGTAGTTTTGAGTACTACCCATAGACTTGAAAAGCTCAGCCCAGTAATTTTTAAAGTGTCTTATATGATGTCCTAAAAGTTCTTTTTAGTATATGAATTTCGACAAATAAAAAAACTTTTCCAAATTATGCAGCGAACACGAATTTCGACTTAACATTCTAATTTACCATTTTGTATAAAAAACATGCAGAAAAACTAAAATGTGTCACGCATGTTCCAGTGTGTAGGAACATGTTATACATTCACATGCGAAAAATCTTTTTTTCTGAAAAAAGCATCGACACATATGGTTCTTAAATTAAGAGTTACATAAAATCTATAGAATTTTTATCTATAAATAAGTAACGTGTTATACCGCGAATCTAGATGCGGCGTATTTCATGGTTAATCCTTTAATGCGCGTATTTTTCTATAAATATCAATAATTAGTGCATTAGGATCCGTAGAATCCGTTTAATCTCGCAAAAAGGTCCACATATGTGGACCTCTCGAACGAAGAGGATAAACGAAGACTGACAAGGACACTTTTATAGGTAAATGATGTCCTATAAGTTCTTCTGAGCTTTATGAATTTCGAAAAAAAAAAACCCAAAAGTATTCACAAATTCAACTTAGGAAATTCCAATAACATTCAAATATTCTTTTGTGTAACGTCAAACGGATGTAAAAAAAACGGAAAACAAAAGTAAAACCTGTGAGTCAGTGTGTAGAATTTACGCATTCACATGCATTAAAAATCATTAATTCAAAATGAACGCATAGACGCATATGTACGTCCGTTCAGAGCTACAAAAAACGTAAATAATATCGTCAGTAAAAATACAATAATACAAGATTAAAGCCTGAAAGTACTACAAATCTGGCTCACCCCACGAATGAAGGAATGGTTTATTGGAGACGAGGAAACAGTTTTCATGCATGTGAGTGCTTAATGTCATAAAGCTCTAAGTTCATTAAAGTACCGGGTGTCCGAAATTAAACTAACCTTATTTGAAAGTTGTCTACAGACGCAACTATTGTTGAGAAAGCCATGAAATGTTTTGTCGGACATAATGAAAGTACGGGAATTTGTCTGAGGGAATAAATTAAATTAGTTCAAATATTCGCCACCAAATATTCAGCATTTTTTAATGAATTACACGTATGCGACTAGTGTTTTATTTAGATTTCACCACCTTTTCATCTATGGGTCACTCCAACACATTAACTCATTAAATAATAAAAGCCTAATATTAAAGATAGCATTTCACATGTTCGTTGCAGTTCCCAGAATATAGTGAGGTCAGATGTGGAACATCCTCTTTTACGGTTCAAGATAGTAGCTGAGAGTGATGGACGTTATGTTGAATATCTTTTGGTGCAATAATATTTGTAAACTATCGTAAATTTATGGCTAAATTTGTAATTCATTAAAAAGCTCCTCCTGGTGGCGAATTATAGAACTTTTTTATCATCAAAAACGAATTCCAATTCCTCCATTATGCCCTACAATAGTTTCGTTTGTAGATAACTTTAAATAAGGTCGTTTAATTTGGACACCCTATATTTAGAAGGAAAAAAAAAATCAGGGATGTTGATTGTGATCTGAATTATGATAAAAGCCTCGATGAACCTTCTTGTGAACTCCTGAAAAGGCAGATGCGTAAAATAACATGTTCAACTAGATAAAATTGTTGGAATGTCTAATATACGAGTGGAATCGTAATGGATATCTGCAGGAAACCACCCAGTAGTTCGCTGAAATTATGCCTCGTCGTATTAAAGCAGTACCACTTATCAAAGGTGGCCATACAAAATATTGAATTTTTAATTAAATTTCGTTCAAATGTATATTATGTTTAGTAAATACTTTATTATAACTTTTTTATTGCCACGTAAACATTTGTGAAGCTACTAAATTACTCTGCGAAATTATAAAGTATTCGTATTAAAAATATGCTCTTAAAATCAATTTTCCGTCGTAATTTTAATATATAATAGTATATTACTACAACGCGATCATTATTAAAATCACTAATGAAGGAAGAATTAAAATAACTACAAGATGCATTTTAAAATCAAGTAAATATTCCACTGTGTCCGTTTACAAATTTCCATACTACATTATCTTGTTCCCAAATGGAACTTCATTTTCTAAAATACTTTCAAGAAAATTTATTTCGGGAACCTTCTGGTTACAAGAATTCTTGGATGTACTGTTATGCATTCTTATCGCGTTCGAACTGCATTGTCATCTTACGTAAGCTTGTTCAGTTAATTAGATATAGCCGTTCATTACAAAAGCCATTAGAAAGTAGCCATGTACTTAGGAAACCGCTATTTCTGACGCCCGCATGTTGAATTATGTTCATGGTAGACTGAATTGGTTTACCTGAAGGTCAGCTTTATCAAAGACTTCACCTACAAATTAAACTACTTTATCAAAGTTGGAAAATGGTAATGCAATGGAATATGGTACCGCCTTACGAAGCTGAATTATGTCAATTATGAGATTTATCTAATGTCGAAACTAATCTGCTTAAGGAATAAATGAGACATGATAATCCAATGATGGGGTTTTAAATTTTATTACTGTGAATTTTCTACATTATTTGAATAAATTCAGAAATTTTATAATTTATAAATTGAGATTAGGAAAGTAATTGCAATTTGTTGATGGCGTAACAGGGTGTGATTGTTATTGGACTTTGCAATACGGTGTTCTAATAAGATAAATCAATATACCATAGAAAAATACAAAATTAAATTAAAATCTGAAACACTTTCATATTTTAAATACGCACTAAAGTGGTATGTATTAAAATTCATAATTCATGCGTGTATCTATTTTTCTTCCTTGTTCCATTATGTTGGAAAGTGTATCATCATCTCATGAGTGTGCCACATTTTTCTTCCTTGTTCCATGAAACTCTTCTTTGGAATCGAAATCTATGTGAAAATCGCTTACTAAAACTATTTTACAATCTTCGATATGCATATTCAACATAATGAGCACTGTTTGGAATGTGCATCATTATCCATGAGTGTGCCGTGCTTGTCTTTCTCGTTCCACAAAACATTTCTTCAGAACTGAAATCTATATTAAAATCACCTACCAAAACTGTTTAACAGTCTTCGTCAGGCATATTCTAACTATACTTCACCTTTATAAATACTGTTTGGAAATTGTATCATAATCCATGAGTGTGTCGTATATTTCTTCCCTAATAATATATTTGATAATATATTGCTTCCATAAAATAATACTTTGGAATTGAAAGCTATATATTAAAATCTCCTACTAAAACTATTTTACATTCCATGACAGGCGTGTTCTAACTATACATCTCCTTTTTTAATAAACTGTAGCGTTTGCCAGTTTCTAGCCAAATTTGGAAGATATGACCAAGGTTGGTTCGGTTTGAAGTTTTATTTCTTGGAGCCAAACTTGGCGATAACGTCATCAAAAATTGCAAATCTTGGCGACTTTCAACTTTTTAGCCCCCCCTCCCCGCGCTATGCTCCCTTTTGACACATTTCAAAAAGTGCCCCGCCGTGACAAATCGTGTCAACAAGTTATGTCGACGCTAAAAAAACCTGCTTCATTTTAATAGCACTCAAGTGCTAATAATCATTAAAAAAATGTGTACTATGTGCCAACTTTTAGAGGAACGTATACAATGCAACAAAATCCATCATTCATTATTTTATTTATAATAGTAATATAGATGGTTAAAAAAAAAAAAAAAAAGATGAAGCCCTCCTCCTGTATTTACTAACAGTAAAGACTCGCAAATAAGATGCAGAATTTTTAATTTCATGAAAAATAATTTTATTCAGCATTTTCTTTCTAGAACCACTGATTCTTCTCTGTCTTGCGTTAGGTGTAAACGTGGATGTTTGAAACAGCCAGTCTTATGAGACTGACTATTCCAAACACCCGCATTTAAGAAAGATTCCGTGAAAATGCGGAAAATGTACTGACAAATGAGAAGTTAATATAATTTCCTTATAGTTACAGAATTTTATTCCTGTAAATTCCGGTAGAAATCTCTTTTCTAGAGAGGCGCTCAACCTTGAAATACGAAAATTATCCTCAAAAATAAACGGATAATTTCCGTGCAAATTTTTAAGGCATTTTGGAAAACTTAAGAATTAGTTCCATGTTAGCTAATTTTTCACCATATTCAAAGATGTAATTAAATGTTGACACTTCATGTTTTTAATTTTTTACAAACGGACAAAGCAGGTGATTTTAAGCGACTTTACCTATATAATTAAAATTTTCTGGATCTTGGGAACGTCTAAGATATTAAACAAGATTATTCTATATTTTAGGGTTTTATTTTACGATTAAAATCGCAACTATTGCACAAGGTGATGTTTCTTTTATTTGCACCACCCTATTCTCCAATCCTCACAATATCATTTAAACACTTAGGATTTGCAACAAATATTGGCAGCGAGTACAAATCGGTGATTAATTCTTTTCCTCTCGAATGATTTTTAGGTACTCAAAGTTAGTACTGAATCATAGTTCGCAGTGCTACATCAGAGAAGGAAACTTTACACTGCTTATAAAACATTATATTTTTTCTATGACCCGCGGGAGTATTACACCGTATATAAAAAGCAATTTTCGATTTAAGAACTAAGCTACCAGGAGCAACATATTTCCCTACTGAAAAACCAAAAATGTATACAATTACGAATTTTTGACCATGTACTAATTCTTAATTCGTGATTGTCTTGGTTCCGAATTTAAATTTGCGCTAGACATTTTTGGAGCACCCTGTTCTTTGTTAAGAAATTTTACAGGTTCAGGGGATACAGAAAAGCAGAAATATTCATTTTTTATAGTCTAAATTTTCAGAGAATTTTTAAAACTAGGAAAATTTTCTTTTGTCTTGATTCTCTTAAAAATAATTGCTTTTCTGATCTTAAAAGTATTGTCTATAATAAACCAAATATTTTTAACAGAGCTTTGACAAATCTCAGTTTCTTTAGTGTTTTTTTTTTTTTTTTTTTTTTTTGTTCCTACTGTATACCATAAAATCATGTGTGTCATAAGTTTTGTAATTAATCTAGATGGGTACGAAATATAATTAAAAATAAATATTTAAATTATAATTTTTATTGAAAATTATAGAAAAACAGCGAATAAAGGATTTTGTGAATGTTTTTCGTTCTGAAATTAAGCATTGACTTATTTTTCTCATTAAATACAAGTATTCATACCTATATTTAATGTAATATCTGAACGTAAAAGAACAGAGTTAGAAAACGCTTTACAAATTTAAAATGTTTCACAATCCTATATTTTTTATGGAATAATTGAGAAAGAGAGAATCGCAAATTCGAGTTAATGTTGAGTTATTGTTTTATATTCTCTATGGTAGATGGCGCTATCACTCAACTTGTTTTGAGGACGTCTCTCAAAAAGTTTAGGAAGATATTTAAGTTTGTCTACAACATTTCAGGCATTTATGTTTAAATAAAGAATTTGTATAGGCTAAAAATGCCAAAAACAAAATTAAAATAAAATATGTGCACTATCAAAGCTATTGGTTAATATTTATTTATTTATTTATTTAATTTACTTATTTTTGTACACTCGTGTTCATAGCATGGAAAAATATTTGAAATTCCACTGACACTAGAGTTTTACGCACGCAAACAACATGCCATTTTCATAATTAAAGCAGCTTTTTAAAGACATACTACCAGAACAATCATTGCATATTTTACGAATGCATTATTTCGTAGCTGCCAGCATCTAAGGAACATAAGTAAACACTTTTTGTAAACAACATATCTTTTTAATGGTTATTCTAAACAGCAACCAGATCGCTCTTTACACAGAAATCTTGCTACATTTTAAGCAGAAATTTACTGTTTACAAAAAGCGGCTGATTATATTCCATAGATGTTTGCATTTAATTTTATCAAGATTGAATTAAGTGCTATTACAAAAATTTATATCTTCAAGCTAAACTCTTTCTTTGACTAATAATGCTTCATTATTCAAAGAAGGTAAACTGATTTTTTTTATTATTATTTTGATCTGCCATTATTTACAAGACTGGCTACCAGCTGCCTCATTGGAGGTATTTTTAATGAGCACTGGTTCACTTTATTAGAACATTCTGAGAAATTCACACACGATAGAACTTAAACAGTAAAATTAATTCAAATATTCAAGCATGATATTGGTTGATAGGTGCTTATTTAGCTATTAAAGAGAGCAAAATGGTAAGTTTCCTTTAGAATATTTGTTAATTTTAATAACATTTGAATCTGTTGTACTCTACCGAAGTGCGCCCTTAGTCAGATACAAATCGACTTTTATATTTTCTTTTTACTTTGAGAAATACTATAGTTATGATATATTTCCCAAAGCTTTCGGAAGATTACAGTACATGAAGTTCTAGATTGAAGAATTGAATAGCAAGTTTTGTGTGAGTATGACAATGCTACGCATGGGCGATCTGCCAAGGATGGAGGATGTCTTCGTAAGAGGTATTTTTAAGGGGTTCTAACGCCTATTCACGTTACACCTGGAGAAAGCCTACCAAAACTCCAGACCGTTAGATCGACGGCCGCGCGATAAGACCTGAACCCGGGAACTTCACACTTCGTCCGTCTACCATTTTCAGTGACTTAACGACTGTGCCATGGTGAGGCCTTAGAGAGTTTTGATACTTCATATTTGTGTAATTTCATAAGCCTTTTTCAAGCGCTTTCTACATATAAAAAAGATCATTGTTTAAAACCAATCTCATTGCTGATCAACCTGTAAAATTTCTGCTTGCGATATTAAAATAATGAGTGCTTACATTCTAAATGATTTTCGGCTATAAGCCCGACATAAAATAAATAAGTATTACACACATTATTTTCGTTTGTTATAACTCCAGAAATCTCAGCTTTATTTGAATATTTTGCTTATCCCGTTTTGAATCCGCACCGTATTTCCAATTTATTTTAAAATGCGGCATAGAGACACGAATGCTTTAATTGCACTCTTTTAAAATAGCTATTAGATTTCCTTTAGCCCTAGAACTATCAACCAAGTGAACTCGCATATCTAACATGCACGATCACGGTTCGTATATGTTATTGTTATTGATCCATCTGGATTCTGACCAAATATCTATACGTCCAATTTTCTTAATTTTAGATAACCACGGACCTTTGGTGCCCCTATGTTAGTTCCGCAAATAAATTTATAGAGCTAGAAGATCTAGTCAGCGAAAGGTAGATGAAATTTAGCATTTTGAATGTTAAAGCTTACTTTTTAACTCAATTTATGATTTAATTCTTTTATTATCAAATACTTCCATATATTTCGAAATACACACGATAACATATATAGGAACTTAAAAATATTTGAAGAGTTCACTTTTAATTATGTTCTTTCTCAGCAGTGTACAAAGATGGCCAGTTCAATAACTTGATATATATATATTTTTCGTCGTCAAAAATATGTAATTTGTACGGCCTGGGATTCTTCAGACTATGCAATGCACAGTTCAAAGAAAGCTACAACATAATTCTCTCAATGCGATTTGACAAACATGAAAAAAATATTTGGGGAGCTATATTAGCCAATGTATGCAAACATTAAAATAAGCTTTCAAATGATTTGAAGTGTGTAAATATTTTCAATATCTTTATTACGATATTATTATTTTTAAAGCAAACAATGTATTAATCATAGTTGCTTGCCAAATTTATTAATTTACAAACATTCAGAGACGTTTTAAAAAACATTCAGAATTTATTAAATTTAGAAATGCATTGAACTTCTCTTTTGTAATTCACAAAAGTATCGCAGAGCCGTTGAAAGTTTCTTTTGCAAAACGGTTTACTATCATATTAAATAATAACCTAATGGCTTTAATAAAGAATATTACGACAGAATCCAGGAAAAAATTAGAAGGCTTTACATGCGATAATACTGAAAAGCAAGGTAATTTTTTCTAGGGAACTTTCAACAAATTTAAGTAGCCCTGCTTGTGGGAATTAAGAAAATTTTCATTAAAAGGGAAGTGGTTCTCATTTCAGAGACAACCTAAAGTATATCAAACGACATCATTTAATTGTCTTTTAAATCACTGTTTTTTTTTTAGCCTCTGAAAAGTATAGTGGCGTAAAGCTGTAATGTATCTACGCGACATTAAGGTTTTTGTTCGACTCTGACTGAAAGTTAATTTTACCATTCATTTGTTACACATGCCTGTATTGTATAGTATTGCATGAGCTAGGGAAAGGACGCTTTTGAAATGTCTCGTAAATGTCTAATTGTAGTGATATTTTTTGTTATATTTGTGGCGAATCAGGGAGCATCACTGGCAGAAGAAAAATGACTGGGTTAATTGGTTAGTTAAAATTGCCCATAAACATTATTTTCGATTTCACTGCAATATATCTCTTTATGCAGAAAATGGAGTTCAGCAGGCAAAGAAAACATCTAAAAAAATACGAGACCAATGACAGTCATTAACATTTAGTTGAAATAGTATTAATCATCATAGTATTAATCATCAAGTGGTCATAAGCGCGACTTTAAAGGGGAGTTAGAGTACTTATGTGCCATATTGAGCGATAATTGAAAATAGGACAAGGGAATGACTTGTTAGAAGATAGGATAACGAATGACAGATTTTTAGGGACGAGGTAGCACAACGCTTTCCTTTTAGGAGTGATTAGGAGAATAGTCTAGCTTACAATTTTTAAAGCTTTTTCTTAAAAATATCTAAGGAATACTACGGAAAGTAAAAGTTAGAAAATGAGAGTAAATTACAGAATGTTTAGAAATTTTTTTCAAATATATTAAATTATGCTTATGTTAAAATGTAACACAATCGCCAACAGACAAATTTTACATATCCATCATTATTCACATACATGAAAATCTAAGTTGCATCAGAGTCTTACTAACTTTAAATTAATGCACATATTACATAACTTTCGTGGTTTAATTGTTTGTAATTCCAAATTTTTCGCAATAGATTCCATTAATTCTTGTCATATGATTCCAACTTGAAACCCGTAGTTCCGAGAACTTAATACTTACTGAAAATGCAATCTCCAAGCATTATTTAATTAAACAATCTACAGATCATTGTGTAATTAAACACATTAGTGAGCTTCTATAACGTTTGGCAAATATTTATTTTTTTTTCTCTAAACTTTTCTACAATTTTGAAAGAAATGCTTTAAAGCTATTATTCAAAAAATTAATTAGCAGTAGTTTTAAGCCATTCTCTTAGCATTCATTTTAACTTTGATCTTTACGGATAATAGTTACTGAACAACAGAATTATATCTTTAATAATTTCCATAGAAAACGAAGTTTTTGACGAAATAACGTTTTTATCTATAAAAGCTATTTCATTAGAATTGCTTTGTTTGCAGCAGTCTTAATGATGTGTTTGAGATTTATTTATAACGCAGCATTGTTAGACAGAAAATTAAACTTATATTCACAATCTTATGTCATTAATTTGCCTTTGTATATGTGTAACCTTATTGATTTGATCGCTTTCTTCTTGAAGAAAAAGCAGAACCCTAATTATTATAAAACAAGCACTGAAAGCAGAAGGAAATTCCATAGCATTTTTCCAAACATTTTTATTTTCTATAATTCTTATACATATGCTAAAGATAAACATGGTAGATATTGTAAAATTATCAAAGAGCTAATACCACGACTTTTAACGTTCCATTCTCCCATTCATTCATATCATCACATCTTCCCATTCCAGTTTCACGTATTTGTCCAGTACATGGTAGGCTACATTTTCATGAAAGACGATTCCGATAAAATTTCATTGATTATCAAATCCACTTGATTTATTGTATGAATTTAAAAAACTAATTTTAAAACGGCAGCACTAACTTATAAACCACCCTTAAAATAATATGCAATCAGTCAAGTGAAAATTTTTTTTTGCTGTACAATACTTTGAAAATTGATATAAAAACGTGATGATGTGTCAGTAAAATTACTAATATTACATTATTAGTTCATGTTTAACTTTCATAGTGCATTTTTTTTAATAATTTCTGCACTTCCAAAATGCATGTTTTTTTCTTTGATATAAACAGCAAAACTGAAAATTCTTCACAAAACGATAATTTTATTTTTATATATCAAATCTAAAGAAATATAATGCGTATAGTTAGGGAAAAAGGAGAAACAATAAATATATCATTTCTTTAATTTTAATATATTGGATTGTTCGGAAAGTCATTTCGATTTTTAAGAATATGGGGAACGCATATTCTTAAAATTCTTCCCCCAATTCGACAAATTTATTCTTTAAGTGACCTCACGAGTTCTTATTTTCCGGTTTTTATACGTTAATGACTTTATTGTGTCTTCGTCAGCTACAGTTGGCCTTCCAGTACGTGGTGCGTCTTCAGAATCAAAACTGACGGATTAAAATTTTGAAAACCAATTTTGGCACTGGCGTTCTCTGAATACATCTTCTCCATACACATAGGTTATATATTTTTTTTCTTTCTTCAACAGTACTTTTACCTTTACGACAAAGCAAAACATGTCGAAAATGCCGCATTTTAGTTACCATCTTTGAAAGTGTGCAAACCGAAAACTTCTGCTCAGAATGAACCGAATTTTTTTTTTTTCGCAAGTGGACTTGTTATATAAGCTGTCAAAATATACAATGATTAGACGACTTAACTGCAAATTTGGCTGTGGAAAAATACAATTCAGTCTTCTGTTGGGGAAAAACGAAATTACTTTCCGAACCACCCAATAGTATAACTTCGATATCCCAAAATCGAATGACACCGAAAAAGCTTGAGATATCGAGTTTTTTAAACGAAGAGCGAAATAAAAGGGGGCCAGTTTGTAAGTTGAAAACACATTTATTCGAGACATTCAAGGTTCTCGAGATATCAAGGTTATACTAAAATATTTTCTTACAGGAATTTTACAGGATGTCCAAAATGCCGATTACAACCCTGTAGGACACGCGCAATCTATCAAGATGACTCAAAATCCTATTGTAGTATCGAAAGCATTCTCTTCGTTCACCTGTAATTAGATATTTTTTAAAAATGTAAATTTTTATACAATTTTTCTGAAGTTTACATTCTTTAACAGAGAACTCTCTAAAGATGTGTTTTAGCAATTGTATTTTGTTTTCAGTTGAAAACCTTTTTTTTATGAAATTGAATTAAGAATTTTCAGTAAAGTTTTATTCTGATGTATTTAATATTTTTTAATGGTAGATAAAAACAATGTTTATAGGAATCCTAGTGATTTTGTGATTTTTATTTATCTCTGTGATACCCCCTATGCTTACATTTTTAAATAAAATATTGCCTGAAGATTAAATAATCCAAGTTAAATTGTATAAAATAGAGAGCGAGATTTGCCATGTAAATATTTATTGGAGCACGTCACATAATAGAAACAACCAGATACATTTGTAGGTGATTTTACTATTTTTTATACTGATGAAAATAGTCGAAAAGGTATCCAAAAAGTATAACAGAATCATTTTTTGAATAGGAATTTCTTTTTGATAATTATTTAAATGACGTTGATGATAAACATTTGACATAATATTACATTGCGTAGGAAAATTGGGTCTCTTATTGGTAATAAAGATACAAATAAAATAAATCATCACAGTAAGTTCAACAATTTATGCTGCTCTACAATATTCACTCTTTAAATTTTAAAAATGAAATTCCTTTCTTATGAAACAAAAAAAGTTATCGTTGAAAATAATTAACAACAATAATATATTTAAGTGTACAACAAAAAAATTCACATCTTATTTAGAGAAATTCGTATATTTTATACACTGACTGTTCTTCAAAGGGCTTCCTGTTTAAAAAATTAGAAAACAAAGATTTACTGAAGAAACAAACAAAATGTATTTATCCTCAGAATGCTATAAGAAACTTAATCTTATGTAGTTAATTAATACTCTAAGCTTCTTTCCCTATTCAACTAGGCACCAGGTTGTCTGAGCATTAAAGTTCTATTTATAGGATATCTGTATTTGTATTAGGACGACAGCATTCAATGCCAGCTGCTTGTAATGTCTGTAAGTAATTTTAAAATTTTTGTGTGAGACTTTTCTGCTTCCATATCAGCTTATATTGTAATTAAACATAACAAAATTTGTTGTTAGCTGGCTGGTTATATATACATATATATATATATATATGTGACTTCAGACCATGCTTGTCTATTGTTCTCTCTTAAACCAGAACACGTAGAAACGTGCGAACTGTCACAAAATATCGGGAAGGAAAATCAGGGATGCCATTAATATAAATTAAATTTCAAAATTCGAATTATTTTAGATGGAAAACTGAAAAAAAATGCATTTTGGCTGTCATATATGGTGAATTTAGGCCATGTAAACCGATTTAGTTTTTGAATCTAAGCCGTGGATATAAATACCTCTTGTGAAAATAAAAGAATATAGTCATGAATTTCTCTCTTTGCTTTATTTGCATCGTCATTTTTAATACTTTATTACTAAAATGAATGTGTATATATATATGAGATGAATGACGGGCACTGTCTTCGAAATGACATCGTCTTTTCCAAAAGAATGGCAGTCGGGGCTGGTTGAGGTCAAAACTGGATCTTTATTATTTCTCATACGTTGTTGGAGAAGCACCGGCGACTTATCGACTAACTCCTTGCGTGTTTTCTAGGCAGTTACAATATCGGAAATCCCTCTCAAAGTTCTCGGTCCTGACCTACATATCCCTCTTGAACTGGCATGTGTGTGACAGGTCCTGACGGGCCTAGGTCAAATGGTCGGCGATTGCTGAGGGTCCCCCGGCCCCAGGGGCTTCCCCAAAATGGATATATTACTTTATAAGTAAGGCAATCCGATGTATATACCCTGCCCCCCAATGCAGGCATTGGCGATCAGCCTTTTCTCAGACGAGGGAATATTCTATAACACACTAAATCAAAAGCCCGCTAAGCTCCCAAACTGCTAGACTGTGTTGTTAGTAACAAAGGAAATTCGCTTGCGAAAACCGCAACCACTACACAGTCCCCAGCAATTTCGTTCTAAATCTGCGGTGAGTCCCCGCCGTTTAGTCGCATTTGCATCTTTGAACACAAACCTCTTGCTGCCCGGATACCTTGCTGATATGGGTTCGACCAATCCATGCAGGTTGCAAGGTCACGTGACAAGACCTCTACAGAGTGGTAAAAAGCTTGACTCATCTGAGGGACAGGAGGATTGCATGGCATCTCTTCTCTGGATAATCTGTAACAAATTTCGATAATAAAAGTATGTAAACCCGCAAGATTTATTTTCTTGGCCCGACTACGAGTTCCAGCAGCGGGCGGCCGGGGTGCTCTACCGAGGGAACCACGGAGGTGCTCCGCCTCGCCTCCTGAAATTATATTACGCCTTGCCCTCCCGACAATGATATTACGCCTTGCCTGCTCTGCTCAACATCGCCCCACCCGGGGCCCGACTACGGAAAACCGATCCTGCCACTCAAACGTAGTTTTTATTACATATATACATAATTCGGCTTGTCTCTCTGTCAGTACACCCGTACTCTAACTGTAGTAGATATGGGTAGATTATTACGAAATTTATACATGGTTTTTTATTACTACGTACTCTATTAAAATGACGTACTTAGCATTTATATTTTGTTTACAGTAAGCCCAAAAGGGCTCCAATACAGTACGCTCTATTTGCAGTCATTATTTAAAGTGCATTTTAGAGATATGTGCCTATTTCAAAGAACACAAAAGTGATATAAATCATTATTACAAAATAATACTCTCCGATTAAAATAGTGTCTGCGGTATTAATTCTTCTCATACATGAGCACTCAAAATAATTCCAATGCTTTATGGCCTATGCAAGTTGAAACAGTGATACACACAACACAACACAATAGACGTCTATAAAAGCACAACACAATAGACATCTATAAAAGCTTACTCAGCTGACCCTTCATTTATCTTTCCTGTTAAGCAAAATGTCTGCATGAAAAAAAAAAGAAAAAAAAAAACGAGGATGAATTGCTTTACGCAAAAGAGCAAACATCTATTACACTTGTAGGACTACAAAAAATAATAAACTCACTCGTAGGTGTTACTATAATGGGTTTCTCCCTTCATTTTTCAATTTTCCGAACAAGCATATAATGCATCTATTACGGGGATTTTTGGCGTTTCCTCAGAAATCATACTAAATAAAATAAATTAATTCTGCTTTGGAGAATCACTCTAATTTATCAGAAAACCGACATTCGCGCCAGTTACACTACTGAGATTTAACGGGCAATAAATTTCGTTATCTATTAAAGAAAGCAGGATGTAAAATGTAGTCGCGTAACGCCGAACTGGCTTGTCGTATCCCTACCGAATTTAGTATGAGTGTTCATTAGAACAGCCCTAACGTACTCGAAGTATATTTGTTTTCGACATAAGAATTAAAAACTAAAAACATTGAATGTTTTATGCAATTTTTTTCTCCCTTACAATTGAAGATAAGTCTGCAAACACTAATGTTATCAAAGGTAATTTTAAACATTGATAAGTTGTGCTCCAATTAAACAATTTACAAGCTACCAAAAGTATAACTGGATTATTTAAAGCATAGAACATTCATTTTAGATTAGATTAACGGGATTTAACGTAAAAATTTCTTAACGGGGGAAGTGATAAGCTTCCACATTATTCAACAGAGTAGAATAGTAAAATGCGGTTTCTGTCTTTTTTGTATTCTTTTTTTTTCGTCACGGGCAAAATGATAAGCGAAACATTATCGCATTCGCGTTTGGAGAGATTTTTGGGCAGGTGTCTAGGGACAGTATTTTAGAGTTTGACTCTTCAAAAAAAAAAATCACATTTAACTAAGTAATAGGCTGTTTAGAGAATTGCATTTTAATAAAATTACAAATCATTTAAGTAAAATATTTGAAACTTATATATTTAACAATGTTACATAAAAGTATTTTAAAGTATTTATATAATATACAAATGGGATGAATTTTTCTTTGTCCGGTATACATACAAATGGACATCGTTTGGAAAATCGGCTTGGAATTTTTTTCACATGTTTAAAGCGGCACAGAGAAGGCAAACTAAAGTTGAATAATTCTAAGATTAAAATTGCAATTCACACATATTCCCTTTTCTAACTTTTTATTATTTATTGTGATACAAATTTTACGATGTGTGTGAAACAACTCTGCTGTTTTGAAAATTTGGCTGCGATCAGATAAACTCGAATTACGTATATTAGAAAAAATGCCTGCTTTATGATGTACGTAGAACGGGACCTCATTCAGCAATAAACATACATTTTGTTTACTTTGATATTTTTATCATTTTTTGAGATATTTAATTTTAAATCTAGGGAGTGCTTTTTGTACATCTAATATATGAATATATAAAAATATAAATTTAGAAATAATATCTCATGCATATCCTATATTGTCAGTAAATACATTCACCAATTTTACAACATACTTAGGGTTAATGATCGTGAATATTTAAAAAAAAACTAAATTCTGAACATTTCCATACAATTTTTTTTTTACAAAATACTTTAAAATATTAGCATTTGCTATTTTCTGAATATGTATATATTTTTAAATTAACATTAAAATAATAAAATTTTGGTGTTGTAAAGCCATTAGCCATAAATTTGCATAAAGGGCTGTTAATACAATAAAGGCAAGGTTTTAAGTTTCATATCAGACTGATTTAAATTGTTGTAGTTCACAAATTCACGTTATTTTACAGTATACCTTATCTGAATAATGAATGCGACATAAATGAAAGAAATAATAAGATCAATCCAATTAGTTGCATAAACCCAAACATGATGAATAACTGGTGGTATATAATTCTATATTACACACTTTATCCGGTACATTCTTTATAATGGTTGATATTTAGTTGCGGGAATTTAGGAAAATACAATAAGAAAAATATAACTGACTTGTAGTATCTGTAAATTCTAAAGAAAAGAACTACCTCAGAAAAGAAATGTATATATGAGCACATGAGCAATATTAATACATCTGAATATTCAGTACATTATCTTTAAAGTATCACTATGTTGATGAAGATATTTCTTCAGTTTTCATTGGAAGAATACGATAAATGAAACATGGATTTTGTGGCCCATCATATAATATTCCTTATCTTGCCTTTACAAAATATATCTTCCTTGCAGATAAATATTCTTCTTTCTCAAATACATTAACTTACTACTTCGTTGAGAGTTCTGAAAGCAGCTTTCTATCATGTTTCAGAAATTCGAAGTCACTATCTTCACAGAATTCATAGTACCAAAGCGATGACACAAGCGGAGACATCCTGTAAACTGTGAAACATCTCATATTCCAAGAATGTTTTAATTACTACAAGTTAGAAGGTAAGGGAATAGTCAAGCCGTTAGAAGTCATACTTCTCCGTGTCAATAGTAAGAGTGGAATCTTTGAAGATAATCTGAAAAATCAGAAACACACATCAGAATTTTCAGAGATTAAAATAGAGACAACTCAAATATTTGTATATAATTAATGAATGTCTCTCCGAGTTTCTAACCTTTTCGGAAAGTAATATAAAAAATATTAACCGAGTACTTTTCAAATTTGCTGAAGCTTGAATCGTCTTTGTTATTACTGAAGCATAATACTTATTTTGGTTTAAAATACACCTACAAATTACAACAAAGTGTTATTCCTATTGTTTCATATTTTTAAACTTTCTTCTTTTAAACTTTTCTTTTTAGCATCTATTCGATGCTAGTACATATTTTGAGAATGTACTAATTATCTTGAAACGGAAAAATACACAAGTAATATAATTAAATCTTCGGTTTTTAAATTAACAATACTTTTGCAATATATAAAACACACAATCTTTAATTATAAATATCGTACTTTATTTTATCTCTGGTTTTAATGTTCAGATTATTAAAAGAAAAAAAAATAACACAAGAGTAAAACATTATTTTTTGTGGAATGACTCATTTATTTAAAATTTACAAATTTTCATTTCCAAAATTGCGCTCTTCCAAGAACTCGACGATTTAAAAATAAAACATCATTTGGACCATATTTTGCACTTCTCTTCAAAGCCTTTGAAACATACACCTAAAAAGGAATACTTTTATATTATACAGGTTTGATATAGAGTAAGCTTTAAGGGAAATCTCAATTTTTTTTTCCAACAAATATTTTATGTTAGACATATCAATGCCTATACGTTGAAATAAATCTCCTCTTACGCTTGGGAAAGTTCTTATAAAGGACATAGATAGAAGTTGAGTCTCTTGCAGATTTATACTCAACGATGAAATTTAAAATCTTTTTCTTTCCGCCATCTTTTTATTTATGTATTTATTTATTTTTTTTTTCGCATACGCTGCTACATAATCTAGCATAAAACAAGTTTCCATCCACCCGCCATGCGAAATTTTTAACGGATTTTGCTCTTTGCATTGTAAAAGACTGGTTTTTCAACTTCTATCGAAAGGGGAAGAGTTGCGATTCAAGTGTTGCCACTGAGCGTCCATTAATTTTGAGGGACAAAAAGTAATGGCGTGCCTAAATCGGAAAGAAAATATATTGATATATTGAAGCTTTAAAAATGTAGTATTTCTTCTTAATCCTTTGAAAGAATGCCTGCTCGCGCATTTTCCCTTACACAGAGTCAAAATCTCTCTTTGGCTTAGTACAAGGCAACCTCTTTAAAAATGAGGGAAAAAAATATTTCCCATCATCTTATAAGAAAGTATTAAATAATCCCTTTGTACGGTTAAAGAAGTATTTCTTATTTCACTCGGAGAACTCCGTAGTTTGAAGCATCTTAGCGTCAACGGAATAAAGTGCATTTCTTTTTTTTAATACTGTAAACACGAAGAAACAAAAAAAGTAAGTACAGGAGATATAAAAAAGCTTATTTTTTATATTTCTTAGATTTATGAAGCAGTCACATTTTTTCATCATGTAAGATAGAACTATTTAAGTCTCGGAAACTCACTAAATGCTTCATTTACTCAAATTGCTCTTTGTAAAAAGTGTAAACATTCCTATTAATTTTTCCATTAATATGAATATAACTGATAATGTTAGTTCATATAATATAATTTATACATCTCAACAATCTGAATCAACATCCACGGTTAACGATTGTGTCATTTAGCAAACACTGCAAACGGTCAGATAGAGAAATGGTTTTCGAGTTTTTTCTTCTATATTGTTTTGGTATTAAATAAGTAGTAATGCGAACTACATATATCTTAATAAAAAAAACGATTTTTGCTTAAGTTCTTCATAGTCTGTAACTCTCTTGTAATATACGTGCTTTATTGCAACCCTGGTGTTGTGCATATCTAATTAGTATCTGGTATCTATAAAATATGTTTCGTTGTTTCTTATGCCACTTGGAGGTCGCACAATGTCCGCGTGGAAAAGACACTGAACATGGTTAGATGACTGAGATGTGAAGGTATGTCCGGACCAAACACGCGGCTGTCGATCTAACGGTCTGGAGTTTTGGGCAGTTTTCCCTAGATGTAACGAGAATAATTGTTAGAGCCCTTAAATAGTTCTTCTCCCAAGACAGCCCTCCCGTTAGCAGATGTCGTTTCTGTAGGCTTGCCGTAACCCAAAACACATAATAGTGATACTTGATCAGCAGCAACTTTTAGATCAAGTCTGTGAGCCCGTGTGCTTTGAACGAATGAAGAGCCGCCCCAGTATTGGGTACTGGAGTACAGCTTGCTTTTCTGGCAGCCAGTGCATGTCGAGATATGGGCAGAATCCAGATGTCACTAAGACAACTTCATTTATACAATAATTCAAAGCCCCATAATAGCTATGAGTTCCACCTGAAAAACTGAGCAGGAGTCAGGATTTTTGTCACAAGTCTTAATACCATTTTCCTGACAGAAAAACACCTCGTTCTCCGAGATAGCTTCACCAACACGGCTACAACAGAATATCCGCAGTCACTTATATGAAAAGTATTATTTTTTTCAAAATGCGAACTCTTAATACGAACTCTTAAAAGTGATAGGTCTCATCTGGAAAATCTGGAACATTTCCCCACATGATTACTTTGTTTTGTGAATAGGTATTGTTTATTAATAAAGAACTAGACATTATCTCTTGCATGAAACTTATGATTCGGGTAAGTAAATTGTACACAGATTCGAAAGACGTTTCACATCGTTGGATGAGAAGACATTCAGGATATCAAACACTAAGTCAGATTCAAGATCTTTGAATGAACTTTTAGGATACTAACTGTAGTAAATGAAAGTTTTAACTTTCAATTTAAGTAATGCGTTTTAATAGATAACATCAATATGCGACATTTTAGACAAAACCGCGAGTCATCAATAATCAGTTACAGACGTTTTTCAAAACAAAGCGCTATGAGAGTTTATAATACTAACTACAAATCCGTTCTCTTTTATAGATAATTTTTCTGTCTTAAGAACGATTTTTAAAGAATGAAATAAGAATTTTAACAGCAGGTTTTATGTTTCCTTTTTATTATGAAACCTAATCATTTTAAGTTTATTATTCTTTCTCAATTGAGAGTAATTAGTATTTGTGTTTTCCTTTTTTTCCCCACAACAAACGCTCTTAATCATTTTCTTATTAAGGGACGTGTGCTGTAACAACTTTTTATGGTGATTCCTTGAGTAAGTATGTAAACGACTTTAAATAAACAAATATTCACTTAAAAATTAGGGAAAAATGTACTTAAAAATGTATGTGTGGTACGTAGAGAAAATGATTTTTGAATGTGTACTTCAAATGTCATCGCGCAAAGGGGATATTACTGGTAGGTGTGGATGAAATCCATCGGGGGAGTTTTTACTTATATTAGGGAGGGTCACTCTAGGCTTGAAGGCTACTCCATTTTCACACAAGAGTCATGGAGGCGAAATCAGACTTCTTTTATGGTACTTTGCTTAAACTGAAGCTGTTTTTACTACTTTGTGTTGGTCCCTCTGTAGGGCAGCTGCCTTATAGACATAATCCAGGTGGTCTGGTCCAGGGAGTTATGAAACAATAACAACATATTGCAGTTGCATTTCCTGTGGCATTCTTTCAATTTGTAAATAGTCCCACGGTATTCACAAGTCATGCAGAGATTTAAATATTCTATTATCATTGGTTTTCGTTGCGAAAACCACTGTAATGTACAAAAATATGATCATACATATGGAATTGGCATCGAATATAAAATAACACTGAAGCGTCGTTACGAAGCATTTAACGTGCACATACAATAAAAAGAAAGTATATATCGGGTTGGCAAAAAATTAACTGCCTTTTCCCTTATTTCAATACTTCGCTAGGCCAAAACTATTGAAGCTAATCATACGAAATTTGGCACGAACATGATTTGTATAAGGTAGGTTCTGGATTAGAGAGCATTTTCCGAAATTTGTAATCTTATGGGATAGGGGGCCAAATGGTTTTCTTTCACGTATGCCACGTGATCATAGAGAAAAAAAGAGCGATCCACCAAATTCTTGCTGTAAAGTACAGTACGCACGAATACCTAATAAATACATTTTGAATATCTTACTCCGAGGAGGATAGACGTGAAAAAAAAAAAGATGGCGGTCATATTTCATGGACGAAAAAAAAAAATATATTACTTGTGAAATTCTTACTATAAAATATAACAAATATGACTCCAAGGTTTAGGGATAGCTTGTTTGTCAATAAAAATTTGCTGCAAATTGTATTTGTTTGAATTTTATTAAGAAAAAAATTACTTTTTGGAAACCCAACAAAATATTTAATTAACTCTAGCTTCTTTCTCCGTTTCTCTGAATAGTTTCCGTCAGCTTACCTCCTTTTCTCCAATTTATTGTTTACCTTTTTCTTCTTACATACATTTCTTGTGATTGTTACTTTCCATTAATCAAAAACGAAATAACAATAAAATAATGTTGTCATTTATATAGACCTGCGAGTCCACTCCCTAGTTTTTTCTAAACAATGGACGACTCTCTGTCACGTGATGAAGAAGATGCGAAGTATTTCAGACTATTCTGTTTCCTTTCTTTTTTGTGTCGTAAGCATAAAGTGTCTTTAAGTGTCGTAAGCAATTGGTGGTGTTGTTGGCACGAGACTGTTGTTGGATTACGGTCAGTTAGCTACCCATGGGCTCTAGGCATAGGGGTGAGGTGTCCTCCACGGGGGGTCTTTCTAAGGCAATTAAGCAAGTCCCCATTAGCAATTGAAATCTTTGCTTGCCATTAAAAAAGTGATGTCCATCTGAAGGTTATTTTTATTTACCCATATGAGCAAAACATAACTTAGATTCTTGCAAAATTGCATTGATTTCGACCTACCTCAGAATTATTTATTAATAAAACGTAATTAGTTTAAACTTAATGACAAACTGAAAGTATATTTAGTGTAAGTCAACATCTATTTAGGTTTTAAATCTTACATTAAAGTTCCTTTCATTCCTATTATATGTTGGCTCTCCTTTTTCTTAGCATTATAGTCAAAATTATAGAAACTAAGCTTGTCAACATCATAGTTCAGTGGTTTATATTCTGGTCAGGGAAAATACCTTCGAGATTTAAAATACTAGCGAGATGCTCGTGAAGTATTTTGGAAGGCAATGTACACTGGAATCTGTTTTTTGGCTACAAAGCAGACGCAGATATCATTTTTGTCTATTAATTATAGCATCATCCCTAGTAGAACAACTAGTCCAAAAGGCGCCTTTTGAACGCCTTTTGAACATGTTTTGAACTAGTTGTGCAACTAGGGATAGATATTTAAGACTGTTGTGAGCTAAAGAACATCTTGATTGGCATTGAAACAATGGAAGAGAGTCCTATGTCTGAATTATGGTTCTCGAATCCTGATGCGGTCAATCGTCTAATGCTCGCATTCAAAAATATGTTCGAAAATGCACCGCATGTCATGAACATAATTTTATTCACAGTATTATGGCTTGGAGAATGTTCCCATACGATTTTGGGGAAGCAACGGCATGTTTCTTCCCAAAATTAAATGGATTATTCTATCAGAGCAACACCCCATGTCAGAAAGCTAGAAAAGTGCTGCAGTGATCCGAGGAGCATGTAGTGCAATTCCATGATCAGTCAGTTGAAAGCTCAAAAAGTGCCTTTGTAGTCCTTGGAGTACCCAAACACTCCGTAACGGCCGTTTGATCTTATAGTATAATTTGTATGTCCTGATTTATTGTTGAGTTTTTTGAGCCCAATATGTAACAATATTCTGTTTGGCGACTAGGCATGAGTTTAGATTTACGGTATAGGTGAAAATTTAAATAAAGTATTTTGTATCTTCTCTTCCTTGTAACTGAAGAAAAATCCCGAAAAGTACATAATTGTACATATCATGATTATGTGTGTTATTGTATAAGTTATATAAATTGGATCTGTATTCACATCTTTTAAAACGATATCTCCTTGTTCCAATCTTTAAACGAATGTACACTTAATGGTACAAAAGTTTTATATCGTCTAGATCTCTACTTTAGTATGCTGTCATAACGCTCTTCAGTTCCGCATGTAATGTAGCTGCGTTGAGATTACCCACTAAAACCATTTCAGAAAGTCTAACTCACGAGGACACCATTATTTTTAAAGAAGTACGATAGAATAATGTGTGTTAAAAGGAAAATGTAAATTAGATCATTACACTAAAAATATAAGTCTTCAAATAGGTGGTTTTTTTTTAAAGTTACTTATTTGAAATGCTGTCACAACTGAGCGTCATGGAGGAAAGAGGTTTCTCCATAAAGCAAATCTGAAATCATTCTTTTTAACAGCATCTTAAGTTTTCTTTGTTTTTTGACTTCTCGAGTGCATTCTTTAAAAAGCGAATATATATTTTGACGTAAAGTAGCTGAAAAAAATTTTAATGTTACTCACATTTAAGGTGAATTTTGTGCATTAAGACAATATGTTTTCGTGTATTAAAACTATACATAATACAAAGAGACAGATACTTCGTCAACACACAGGATGTTTGAAAAGAGTTCCAACAAAATTTAAAGGGAGGAAGGCACATAATAAAGAACCAGAATCACATAGGAATGTGGGTTCAAAAACATTCCTTTCACTCACTTGCTAATAATCTTCAAGGGAAGAGTAATGAACTGCTCGTATGATTTCTTAACCAAGATTCATAAACAATGGGCTTACCTCCAAAAATTTCATAAATGAGATGAAATAGAGTTTTTAAACTATCAGTTTCAGTCTCGTATTTCCATAAAGTACACGCAGGTTTTCTGAACATCTTTAAAGGTTCAAAAAATGTTCTTTGAACGTTAACAGACGTTCAGAGAACGTTTTCTGGACGTTTAAAGACGTTCAGAGAATCTGCGTGTGCTATATACAGCACACACAGGTTCTCTGAACGTCTATTGCCGCTCAGAAAACGTTTTCTGAAAGTTAATAGACGTTCAGAGAACCTATGCGTGCTGTCTGGAACAAAGACGACGTTTCAGACCTCAGATTGCAATGAAAGTCTGATTCCTTATTATGCACTGTACCTCCCCTTATAGTTTGTCGGAGCGATTTTTAAATACTCTGTATAGTTCCCTAGGCAAGGATTCCAAACAGAAATATGATTACGTTATTTGAACGCATGAGAAGGTGATAAATATAGCACAGGACACTAATTGATAAATATAGCACAGGACACTAACATATTTATGCATTCAGATTTTTAAGCACCACTAGTGTTTCTATCGCATGTAAACAGATAGTGTTAAACAGTAACCATTGGTATGTCATAGTTATGGTACAGCCTAGGACTTGTATATAGGACGACTGTCGACTGATAGACAAAATAGCGTCCGCCTATCAAAAGAAAATACTTGACCCCCCATTTAATGATTAGCTACATAAGTGGCGTCTAGAGATGCATAGCGACGAATTATGATGCTATCTACTACTATCGCATGCATTCGTGCAACATAAATTGAATGATTACCACTCTCAGCGCCATCTTACAGGAAAATTTCGTTTAGCTCTTTTAAGAATAAGTCGATAATTGTTCCCTATCCATGTCCACGGATACATCTAAAATATTTTTGAACTAACAATAAGCCTTTTCTTTCCAATCTAAAACTGAATTCTCATTAAAATCGCAGACATTTAATTTCAATTATATCAAGGTATTTTTAACTCATTATGATTAGATTTAGAGAAATAAATTGCCTAACATTCAGCTTTCATTGCCGATTATGACTTTCACGAAGATTAGTTTTCCTTCCCTATTTATCAATGTTAACTTACAGGTACTTTTTCAACGCCATGCACGATTTCTGAAGATTAATCATTTTGAGACTAGAAAATCTGAGGTTTACCAGTCGATAAATTTGTCAGGGGGTTACCAGTTTGTCAGAGGGTTACCAGTTTTATATTAACCGCTTGAACTGCACAACTGCGCAATTACATACGATTGTAATTTGGGAAGTGCAACTGAAAAACCGTTTTCTCTGTTTTTTTTTTTTTTTTAACTACATGCTTTGTTTCAATGCGATAGGAAAGTGGGTGCTGCTACTGGAAATTTAAATAAAAGAATTTCATTATTACTAATTGATTCAAATGTGGACAAATGTTTTTCATGACCATATAGTGCTTCAGACATAAACATTATTTTATGCAATAAAACTTGATGCAGTTATTTTTAAAATATTTATAATGATTTAAAATAAATTATAAGTATTTTACAATAAAATATTTTTTAAATATTTTTTAAATATGTTATTTAAAAAAAGTAAATATAGTACTGAAAAATAAATTACATTGCTATATTTTTACACAGTATTCTTCTTTCTTTTACCCATTTATATTTTGAGTATTTTGGGACGTCAATGCATGTATAAAATTGTTCTTTGATACGAAATAAGAGTACTTTAAATAATGTAAGTTTTGTTGCAGAAATGAATCAATGTGTAGCATTCCAAGGTGAATTTTGTAATGCGACAGTATGTTTAAACTGAAAAAATAAGAGAAAAATAGTATCAGGTACAACATTTTCTGGAATAATGCATATTCAAAAAATTTGCAGTTCAGTTAACAAGATATTTAACAACAAACATTCGAAAATTTAAAGTATCGGGGAAATAATAGTAATGTCTTTTTTCCACACAAAATTCGAAAAAATACGTTCTCAAGAAGTTTTTAAAGCAAGAAAGCTTGACATAGGATTCATATTTGTTACATTTTAAAGCAAGAATTTAATAGACTATATTTTTTTTTCTTTCAAGAAAAATGCCCATACTCCTCGGGTTTTCACGTCTACCCTCTTTGGAAGCTGAGATTCAAAATGTTCTGCAATTGATTTTTAAGTATTCGTGAGTGCCGTATTTTACATTAAGAATTTTATACCTCTTTTTTTCTTTTGGATCGCGCGGGATGTGTGAAAATAACATTTTTATACAGTTGATGCAATTCATCATTTATATATAATTACTTTTGTTTTACTTTTCCCTATTTTAAATTTAATACTCTTTGCCATTTTGTTTTAATACCCATATCTATCCGTTACGCTATTTTAATTATGTTTCCTGAATTACTTTGGCTTTTGCAAAGTATTTAGCAGGCGTCCTTTTGAACCAGGTTTCCCCTATTTTCACCCCATTCCCACGGGGTTTCAATAGTATTTCTTATGTTACAACTTCTCTTTGACTATCCCCCCCTTGGCGACCCACATTTAAATTTTGGTAAACTTACAGGAACGCTTAACGAACTTTTATTTTTTTTTTCAAATCTGGCGACTTATTTTGCGACCATTCTTCGTAGATCTCACTTCTATCGCCAGTTTGGCTTTCTGTGTTCTCACACTTTTTAGAAGGCTTATCGCTTCATACTTGTCAAAACAAACACGCTTGTTTTCGCTACTTTGCCAGCCACTGCACTATTGCCTGTAATTTTCTACTATTAGATACGCCTATAAAAAAATTGTTGGCATGAAGTTCCTGGGTATTGCATGTTAAATACTACACTATAAACGAAGTACCTTAAGTGTAAAATAACTCCCACCTCAATCTTCTCTATAGTCCGCTACCCTCGCAAGGGTTAAGAAATTTGGAAAATTCGGTCTAATCTAGCAGCTATCTTAAAAATCTTCATGAACACGCATATTTTCGTATTATTAGCCTCATTAGTTTTATCTAGGTGAAATATTGACATGACTAAGCGACAATACTTTGCGTTCGCCCAAATAATATATGGGCACAAAATGCAATTCCTCTCTAAACACGTGTATTGCGGCCGATGCTCATAACTATTGTTCATCAAACTTATGAATTTTTAATAACACCAATATCAATAAACTGTCAAGGCTATTATCTGGATAAGCTAAAATGAATTTGAATAATGGGAAACATCCTAATTTTAATTGTTTCAATATATGAAAGTGTTTCATCAATTACAAAATTATTTTTATGTAACATGGACCGAGGCAGCACACTAATGTTCTCTATACGTATATAACCATTCTTTGAACATTGCAGAACTTTCTCTTAACGTTAGAAGAAGGTTAAAAAACTTGCGTTTTTTTTTTTTTTTCCCATGATGTTTGATGAAAGTAGCCATAATCTAGTTTAGATAACCTTTTTTCAGATATGGTGTTTTTTTATATTTGAAGATTCAAACAGTTCTCGTAGATCGTTCTCTCATCAATGGAAATTGAATTGCTTCTTCGCTTAATTTATTACTATTAATATTATTACTTTGATAAAAAGATGATAAACGCAAATTCCCTTGAAAAGAGTTATCGGATGCTACTTATTGTCTATTTACAGGAGTAAAAGTATTCAATGCAAAATGGAAAATTATTTGCGTTAAATTAGTTTATTTAAATTACAACATTTGTTTGTGTTGTTATGACAAAGCTACACATGGGCTATCAGCCTAGTATGGGGTGTGCCTTGATCGAAGAACTTTCTAGGAAGCTCTAATGCTGATTTACGTTACGTTATGGAGAAAACCGATCAAAACTCCAGTCGTTAGATCGACAATTGCGCGATTGGACAGGCTAGAATGCTGGAATTTCATACTTCAGCTGTCTACCATTTAGAGTGCCTTTACCACTCGGCCATGGTAGGGCTTGGATTACGATGAATATACATTCATTGACTACCATGAATGCATATAGATAGAGCTATATCACAAGTAATATACATTCATTGACTACCATTAATGTATATAGATAGAAGTATATCACAAGTATAATAGCTGTAACCTCAAAATACATAAATAAGTTAATGAGAACCCATTAAGTAACACCTATAGTCCTGGAAATATGCTAAGAATTCGAGATCTTCGTTCTGTATCTCATTTGTCATATTTATTGGAAAGAGGTCTAGCTAGGTGAAATATCATTTCCTTTTCTACACCTCTCCATAGCATAGATATATATGTTCGCAATAAATCATTACCATATGCAGGTATGCTTATATTTTCCTCATTTGAACCAAGCACCCTTAAAAGTTATGAGAAACTGCTCAAAAATACTTATTATGCATCTACATCTTTCTCATTCTAGTCTAGCTAGTTTGATTTCAAGACAAAATATTGAGAAATAAATTCATTTGTTTCTACTTTTGTCTCTTTGATGTTCTTTTCGAAAGTATTTGCATTAAGAATAAGTGAAATATTTGTATCGAATATTTAATGGAATGTATTATTTTAAAATATTTCGAACGCTTCTAAAAAGAAAAGGATAACGCAGTAATCCACGAAAGAATATTCGTACATCGGCGAGTAAAACAAAAATAACACAAAAGAGAGATTTTTTTAAAAAACGAAAGTTTCTTCTCTAGAACGTTCCAAATGATTGTAAATTCTAAAAGTAGCAATAAACAAAAACGAATAAGGGAAAAATGTAAATCAGATCATCCATGTAACTCAGAAAGTCTTTAGAAACCCGCTTTTCGTAAGTTTCTTTTGAAATATTGCTATGGCCCAAAAGAGCTGTGTGTCATTTTGTGCGCAAGTTTTCTTCCGAGCTTTTATCTGAAAATACTTTTTTTTTCTGTCAACAGATTTTAGATATTTCATTTTAGTTTTAGTCGAATTAACTTATTTCGTGAATAAACTTTTTTGTGTTTATTTTTTTTTTACTGAAATTCTCCAGATTATATTTTCGGTGACTTTCACTATGAAGTTTGAAAAAAAATCTTGCTGTGATTTTTTACCATGAAGTTTTGTTTTATGTTAGATCACCATGAGTTATTTAAACTCATGTTCTGAAATATTATTTTATGATTTTAAACATCGTAATTCAACATTCTTTTTTTAATCAACTCAGCTAATTTCTACATTTATTTTTTATAATTTATCATAAAAGATAATGGTAAATAATTGTGCATTGGTAAATGAAAGTGTTATAATGATAAGCAACACAAAATGTAATGTTAAAGAAAATTATTTACCATTAATGGATAATTGTAAATAATTTTAGTGCATTGTTATACAGTGAAGCAAGTAAATTTTTCTCATTTAAATGTTAACTTTTTTCGTAGAAGTAGCTGCATGTTTTTCCATTTCATTTATTTTACTTATTTATTGAAAATGCTGGACTACAATACATTACTTTATTTAATTGTGTGTGAAAAATATTTACTGTAGTAAAAGGTAGATTCATAAACTATGTTTTCACAGTAACTGAATTTATGAAAATAGTTTTTGTTAGATTTTTTAAAATGTAATTATAGGTTCCCAGAGTACGTATTAAGTTTTCTTTCAATGCTTTATTTTTTTTCTGAACAGGTCGACGCAGCACACGGTCTGTGAAGAGCATCATAAACCTTCAACAATCGAAAGTTGTGTTGTGTGTTATATTCACTAAAAGCTGAGCATCGGTTATCTGCGTAGGTGGGCGGTGTGTTGATCGGACTTTTTTTAGAGTTTCACGTTACATCTGGAGAAAACCGACCAAAACTCCGGACCCTTAGATCGTCCGCTACTCGGTAGGGCAGAACCCTGCGACTTCACAATTCATCCGTCTATCATGTTCAGTTTCTTCTCCACTCCGCCATGGTGTGGCCTCAACAGCAGAAAGATGCGAGTATAAAAGGAAAATGCATTTATTTTAATTATTTTATTCACACATGGTCATTCTTTCCATGAAAGAAATTGTGGACAATTTTACCTGACATTCCGATTGACATAATTTGTACGAATAAGTACAGAGAGAACTAATCAAGAAAATACACACTGTCAAGCGATTGTAACTTTGACTGAAAATGTACACTGCACAGCTATAAACAAGGAAGGTATTTCAGTCAGGTTATACTTGGTATCCTTAGCATCGTCTCCTTAAATGCATAAAATTTCTACTTTTCGCAACTATTTTTAAGTGAACTTTAATAAAGTAATATTCACTTGAATGCTAAAAAACAACTTAGCAAGAGAAATAAATAATCAGACATTTTTTGTCAAAATATTTAAATGAAAAAATCAGACAGACTCTAAATAAAGTCCGTTTTAATATTTTCTTGAGAGCATACAGGGTTCCGCTAAAAGACGGTAACATGCTTTAATTTATTTATTAGAGATAATTGGGCAATGTAAATTGAAAAAAAATCATAAAAAGTTAAATGTTTAAAATAAGGCAGGAAAAATATTACCTTACGAAAGAATTCCTCTCGCTAATTTAAAAATGTTACAATTTTAAAATTCGCGCACCATCCGCGTAAAAAAAATTCCCAATTAGTAAAATGTGCCACATACACTAATAGGGTAGTGTGCAAAATTTGAGAATTATATCATAAAGAGTGCGAGAGTCATGAGTATAAATATATGCTGTCGAAGGGAAACAAAATCATGATAATCACATGATCAAATTAACTTTTTTCCCTCTAGCAATATACTTTCAAATTCATATATAGCCGGGAAACATCTTCTTTCAAAGATATTTCTGAGATTTTTAATGATGAAAGTCTGAAATTATGTACATCAACTCTTTAGTGAATGGGGCACATTTTACTAAATGGGAATTTCCCTGTACGGAGATCCTACACAAATTTAAAAAGCATCACTTTTTGAAAATTAACGAGAGGAATTTGTTTTTAGTATAATATTTTTCTTTCTTTCTTTTGATTTTTTTTCAATTTACATTGCTCAATTATCTCTAATAGATAATTGGTCAATGTAAATTGACCCTCTTATTGACCAATTGATCGTTACCACCTTTTTGGGACACCCTGAATACTAGTGTTGACCGAATAAAGATTTTAGTTTGTTGTCGCATTCTTATCATGTGAAAAGTTTTTCTTTAAAGGGAAAACCAATACGTAAAACATAATACCCCATATAATTGATATATTTGTCATTACTCTTAAGGGGCCTCGAACCCTCATAAATGTCAGTATTCGGGCAGTTTCTTCAAAAAGTAAGTGCTTAGTTTTTTTGCGCTATTAGAACGTTATTGTAATCAAATATATTGAATATCAAATAAAAAAATTCAGATCCACATATACTTCTACCTACTACTACTCTATGGAGGCCAGATTGTAGTCACTAGCTTTTAGAGCAATTTTAGAAGGCTTTGGTTTGCGAAAGTGTCACTTTTAAAGATTTTCTAATATTTGGCGTACAATGCGGAGACAGAAGGCATGTATTATTTAATTTGCATGAAATGTTTTATAGATTACTTTTATCTCATGAGATAACTTTTTCACATATTAAAATGAAGTGACAAGTAAAAACCTCTCTATCTTATATCATCTTACATGCACTTTAAATTACAAAGAATTATTTTATATTTATTCCCTTAGTTATATTATTGACATTAAAATGCTAATCTATTCATTATATTTTCAAACAAATATTTACAATAATATTTAATGTTGAATCACCGAATATGAAAAAGCAAACTTTAATATAACAACACGAAACAATAGTATTTTCCCTTAGTAAATACAATTATTATGAAGGAATAATATAAATTGACAAAATTAAAAATAAATAGATATTACTGATATAAATCACTTCTTTTATCTAACAGAGAGTTTCTTTAAAATATCTCTTATTTCTTAAGGGATTTATATTTGAAGTACAGTTATGGCTAAAATTTTTATCCTTTTAGACTGTGCTTTACGTAGTATATTTTTATCAGCAGCTTTACATCATTATATTCTATTGATTTATGACTTATTTTGCTATAAGAATTTCACAAATTAATAATGAGTTTACTTTACTATAAAGGTTTTTCTGAAATTTTATTTCATGTATTTATCATTTATGAACTCGAATGAGAATGAACGGTGTATATATATATTTTCGACTCTTAAATGCATTTTCCTTTTGTTTGCTGTTTTTTTACGAAATAATTTAGTATTATTGTTAAATATATAGTTTAACATTTGCTGTGATTTTTAATCTGATATATTTTGAAATGCATTTGAATGTCAGAGAATGTTTGTGTAAAAATTAAAGGCATACATACTTAATCTGGTTCTTATAACCAGTCTTTTAAAAAGTTCAACAAAATATTCAATAGCACAAAAGACAGCAAAATAAAATACATCTTATTGTAAAGATCGTAAGATTCTTCTCCATTTAGTTATACGAAGCGGGTGAAAATAATAGTAATACATTATATAAAAAAAGTCTGCTAATAATATTTAATCATTTCTGTAGCCATAAATGCCTAAGAAATCTGTGGCTACGGAAGGAAACGTAAAAAGATAGGGAATGAAGGTAAGATCTGAACATTAACAATTAACAAGAAAATTTATTTAAAATTTACTATATAAGTATTTATGAAAATCAGTAATATTATGATATCCATTCCATCTATTATACGGCGGTTTCTGGATATGTAGTTAAATAAAATGTGAAGGTTACAATTGAAAAGGATACAAATAGTTCTTAATTAATTGAAATGTTTATTAAAGCACACGTAATGCGATTTATCCAAATTAAATAAAATCAAGAAAATTATTTTTATAAATCTTTAAAAGCCTTTAGGAGCGTTATATTATTTTTCAAGTACTGTAATGTAATCCTATAAAGCTTTTAAATAAGATTTATTCATTGAAGAAATGACACATTGTAAGTTATCATGAAAAATAGCGATGTCCCCTAGATAGTTCCTCAAAAATATGTAAATCACTGATACAACATTTGAAAACAAATTATTTCTATAATTGTAAAAGTACTGAACGTATAAATCATAAATGTTAAATTTAATAACGTATTTAGGCTGTTCGAAGATAAAACTGATATTAATATTTAAAATATGTCAATGTGCAAATAAATTTAAAATCCAGTAATGTGCATAAGACGTACTTTATCCCTTATAATGTGTTAGAAAACTCGCCACTGTATTATCATATCAATGGAAATAAACATTTTATTAACAAAGGTAATCTTATTTCAAAAACAAAACTCCTCTTACTTTATAATGCTACGTGTATACACACTTGAAAGCAAATGTATTTATGAGTTTCCCCAAAGTGTAATTCTTTGTAATGTAAAAGGAGTTACGAAAAGAGAAACTTATTGAAAACAGAAATTATATCAAAAATGTTGAAGAAAAAGGAACTCATGAAGCATGCAAAGACGAAACGCGTAAAACACGAAATATGTAAATCAAGCAATTGATGTATGAAAGAATATGTTCAGAACCTTCTCCTTCTTAGAATAGTTTATTTGAAATGTGGTTATGGCTTAGGAGATCCATGTGTCATTCAGTTCGATGGTTTTCTTTTCAAGTATTTATTCATGTACATATACCATTTTTCTCTACAAATTTCGAAGCGTTATTTATTTGGAATTTCTACTTTAGAAGATTTCTAAGTGTTCTGAACAGTTTCATGTACAGAGGACAATTTTATTTTCTTTAAATTTAAATTTGAATTGACCATTATCTCCACAATAACACAAATTAACAATTACTTCATTTTTAAATACACTTCAAAAGCCTTTAAGAATATAAAATAACAATGAAGGGATAGAATGGAGCTAAAACATATCAGAGGTTTGGTAAAAGTAAATGAAGTTTTAAAATTTTCGATTAACAAGAAGACAATAATTGAGGATGTACATTAAAACAATTCTATTTTTAGTGCCCAAATATATTATGCCTTATACAGTTTCATGTTTGGTTATTATGACCTAACACTTTTGCAGATAACTAAAAATAAATATTAACTTTATTAAATTTAAAAAAAAGTAAGTGATAATACAGAAAGTTCATTTCATCAATCATTTAATATAATTAGTACAGTTTTTTTTTTATTTTATAAATTCATTCCCTTTTTGAAAATATAAACAAAATGGCTCTTAAAAATAAAAAGAGAGAAAATAATAATCTTTATTTGAAAAAAAATATATAGATTTCTAAACCACAATTTTGCGGTGGACACCTGTTTAAATAATTTGTAAATGTGTTCACCAAAAACAGAATTTTTTTTTACTTGTCTACCTGGAGCGTTCTCAAAAGAAAAGCTCACTTTGTAAACGCAAATCTCCAATCCGTAGAATGAAATCGCGTAAAATTTTTAAGAAGGAATTTATATTTCGTTCTCTGCAAAGGTTCAGCTTTTGTTTGGCGTCCGGCCAATCGAGTCTACTTGAGGCTATATCGCAGCATTTTAAATAAAGACAGTCTCTCAGCGACAAATTGCTTTTAAAATAAATAAATGAAAGCACTACAGATATCCTACATTTTCATAGCTTGAGTGTTCCCTGCAGCTGAATTAGAAGTTGAATTTGAGGACACTTGGGAAAATTGACGTTTCAGAATTTTTTCTCTCTTTTTTTCGAGTGTGTAGCTACCTGTGGAAATGTTTTTCTTAACTGTTCGGAAGGCTTTTGAGAAGTTTTTCTCCCCCATTTATGATGCGAGTGAACTTTATTGTAAGAATAACGATGATAGATACTTATGTACTGGCATGGTTCCACACTGTTCAGAATTTTTCATAACATTTTGGGGTCATTTTGAGATGTCTGACGACTTAATAAAGATAACTTTTAAATCGTTTTCATTGCATCAATTTTTGATATACAACTAGATCTTTCTTTGATGTCTCATTTTTTCTCTCGATAATCTGTCGATATAATTCCAGAGTTATTCCACTTACTCTTAATATTTCTACTTTTAAACTTACTCTTAAAATCTCCAAAGTCAAATTTTCCTTTTCAATAATATTGTGTTCCACTATCTTAACGAATACAAATGCTTAAAAATTATATTACATCTATTATAATGAACATTCGTTGTAGGATTTTACTCTCGAAAGTACCGCCCAGGTGTTGGAGTGAAAAGAATCAATTTATCACACCTTGGGTTGGGGTTCCATTCCGAGTTTGGTCTTGGCTGTAAACCAGTCCGTCCCTTCATAGGTGTACCGTTGGCCGCCTACTTAATTCCTCCATAATGAAATGGACACTACCTGGGGTCTTAGTATTGGAGGATGCCTGATGATCAAGCCTTAGACAAAAAGATAAAACCTCTCGAAGGGAAGACTGAATTCTTTGAAAATTTGCAGATAGACTGTAAATCTGTTAAAATAAGTCTGACCATTTTCTTCCATATTTGAACAAACTTGGATTGATCTGTGTAAGTAACAGCGTAATTCTGTATGGTCTTGAGCTGATTGGTCTAACTGCAGTGATTTGTAATCACTGTAATTGAACTGTTAAATATAGAAATTTATATTTAATGGACTTACTGTTTTATATAGAAAGTGTTTCTATAACGAAAATTGTTACATACAAGATAATTTTTTTTCATGGCAATAAAATTGTGATTTAAATTTTGTATGGAAATTATTTCTCTTCAACCACTCTCCAGCAATGATCTGGCTGTTTTTGGACATTCAACTAAATGTCAATTTTCTATTTATCAGACTTTTAGATAGATATTGTTAATTTATAGATATTCTTCAAAGCTCATTTCTTGATACCATTTAAATATTTGAAGGTATTAAAGTATTATAAAATACTTTTAGAGGGTGTAAAATGTTTGAAGACACTTCTTATAAAGAGTTGCTGAAATGCTTGTCAATCTTAAAATCGTATTTATTAAAAATTATGTAAATTTTCTGTATATCATAATACAGTGAAAATTGGAGTATACTTACAAAAACTTGAACATCTTTAAATTCTTATGCATTTAATAGGTTGTTTCATTTGAATGTTTCTTAGATTTTCAATCGAGAGAATTATAAAATAACATTTTATTAACTTACACTTTTAATAAAAAAATAATCATGCATGTTTAGGAGTATCAACACTTTAAGGAACATTTTTATATACAGGATAAGTCTGAAAAAGTGTTCAAAGGGTTCCAGTACGCATCTACACGAGCAAATTTCGTCATAGAAAGCATGGGCGGAACGCAAACGGCAAGACGCTAAGTGGCGTTGGCAGTGGTGTAAAATGTTGGTCGGAGCACAAGCGGTGAGAATTTGAAAGGTGGTTTTCCACTGGCAGATTCAAATAATTAACAAAAGAATGAGAGGTAATACTTCAGAAAGCATTGTATTAAGAGTGATGGAATTGATGTACATGCTGAAAGAAATTGCTCAAAAGAGAGCCAGTCAGTTGTAGTGCAGGCTTCACACCTAGGGGATAAGGATTGGCGGACATTTGCGAAGACACCAGGCATTTCCCATATAACACTAGCTACAACGGCGATCTTGGCGACTAGACACCATGTCGGTTTCAATGGGCAGTAGTCGATAGGGGCTTTCATATGGCCCTACAGGAAAAAATCCAAACACGAGAGTTCCGGCGATCTTGGTGGCCAAGATATGGGACCAGCACGACCAATCCAACGCCCTGGGAACTCTGCATGTAAACTATTCCACGCATCCAAGCGTGCAGGCGCACCGTCACGCTGGAACCACATTCTCGATCTGATGGAGGTTCGAATCGTCGCTCGAATGCCTTTCGACCTGGAGAGCGTTTCATCGGAAACCGATCCCGGCAAACTCTCTGTACCTCACGAGCATTCCCGTTCGTCGCACCGTACACGAAGTTCAGACCCGCCATTTCGTGGTTCATAAATCGAGTCATCCTATCCGGGATCTACAAAAGAAAATGCCTTTGGATACGAGGACCAACCCTTTCATCCAGGTGCGGATAGCCGTAGATGGATTACGTAATGTTAAAACTTAGAATTTTCGACGGACTGGTTCTGAGGGGGAAAAGTAGGGAGAATAGCGCATTGAAAAGGGGAAAAAATGTACATAACAGACCAATGAACCTTCAGATAACACATAGCGTTTTGTAGGGTATCTGTGAACAGATAGTTAATACTTTCCGCGAACATTTTGTTGATACCTGTCTGTACAGAAAGTTAATAGTCAGTTTCCGTGTTTAAGCAGTGACTTTAATTAAAATTAGGTGAAATAATAAATTTACAAGTTTGCTTTCACGAAGAGAGGAAGAAATATCGCAAAAATTTGCAATAACTTGGATTTCGCGTGATTTTCATAAATTTTCTCTTTCTCTGATAATTATTAATATGAACAAGCAATCAATTATACTACGTCAGTACCAGTAACTTGCAATTATTCAGATATATTTTAAAAATGAATATTTCAACATTTTGAAATCGTAAAAAAATATATAAGAATATATATTCGTAATCTTTTTGTGCTCGTAAATCACATATACAGGGTGGCCATAATTAAACTGCAAGTGTTCAAGGGGTGCTGGAGAGAAAACTACCAGGAATATTCCAGTGAAACTTGGTATCTACACGTTTCAGAACATGCGCAAGTCAAATATGCAATAAAAAATCGCCATTTTCACCCGATAGATGGCGCTATATCGTGTTTCAATGCTTATGGACGTCATATACGCAAATTTTAAGCCCATCGAACAGTGTAAAAACAAGACCACATTGAGTAATGGTCAATCATGACTCTGAATAAGAAGGAAGGTGCATTGTTAGTGAAGATATTCTATCAGAATGGTAGCAATTATTCCGCTACTCTGAAAGAATACCGGCGTATGAAACGATAAGAAGCGGTCCAATGAGATGGGAATAAATAATGGTTTAATTGTTTTCCACAGCGTCTTTATGAATTGTTTAATTTGTGATCTTAATTTACGTTAATTTTTGATTATATGTTACTGTAAAAATTTAATTACTGAAGCGAATTATATGGAATTTTGATAAACTGTACATGATGTTTTATATTGTTTATATGCCTCTTAGAATGTCACTGTGCTCTGTCTATCGGTTTTGGAAGTTGTATATACCACCGGTGAGCTTTGAAATACGGTACAGCGCCATCTATCGGGTGAAAATGACGATATTTTTTTGCATATTTGACTTGCGCATGTTCTGAAACGTGTAGATACCAAATTTCACTGGAATATTCTCGGTAGTTTTCTCTCCAGTACCCCTTGAACACTTGCAGTTTAATTATGGCCACCCTGTACATGGCAGGCCCGTAAATAGGGGATGCAAATAGGTCACGTGCTCCGAATTACAACGAATTGAGAGTGTTATTATGTAACGCATGTTAACGTCAAAATTAGAAATTTCGTTTCCTCAATATTCTAAAATTCTTACTATAAAATTACTTCTTTTCTTGTTCTCTATAAGTTATGACTAACAAAATTTTCTTTCTATGAGTTTCTGATTATGAAAGTACTTTTATATACCACTAACATATTTTAGAAAATCTGATTTTTATCGTTTTTATAATATTTGTACAGGATTCAATATGTGTACCAATATTCAATAATGGTCCGGTCAAAGATGCCATAGGTAACCTTCCTAAATTTAAAATATTGAAGCCATTTATAGAAGCGATAACAGTGGATAATATGCATAACATAGTAGATGGGTGAAATGTGAAGGTCCAGGGTTCGGGCCTACCGCACTGCTGTAGATCTAGTGGTCTGGAGCTTTTGAGGGTTTTCTCCAGATGTAATGTGGATGCATGTTAAAAACCTTTAGAAGATCCCGACCAAGGTACCACCCATTCTAGTCAGATAACCCATTCGTAGCTTTCCCATAACAGCACAAACAATCGATGAATTCTCCTTAAAATGCATAAAAAACTGCATTACAAATAAATGTAATTTTTTTTAGTTTTCTTAAGAGTGCAATTTTCTCCAAGGCTTCGGGGCGGTTGACCCTCTCGTCCCAACCTAAACTAGGTTCTGGTCATGCCTACTCTCAAGAAATCAGTCTATGGTTTGTTTACTAACAATTTCGTTCTTATAACGCTGTCATTTTTCATTCATTCCGTGTTCACCTTTGCAAGGTTTAGTATAAGCTTTGTTCATAAGAATCTATCACTGACATTATTTAAATGTGAGCAGTGGTTAAATTAATCTCTAATCATGTGTCTAGAACATAAACAACAATAATTACCTCAATGATAACTGTAAACTTTTTTTCTTTTTTTACGGTTATTATTTTTACGGCTATTATGCACATCGGCATTAAGCATTGGGAATCCATCTGCGGCTATCCGCATGTCTTTTATACCATTTATAACGCCACCTAACGGCTCGCCGTTAACGTTCCGCCCATAAGTTCTGTGACGAAATTTGGTCATGTTGATGCGTTCTATCACCCCATAAAGTTTTGTCCTCTTTTTCGGAATCACCGTGTATGTTGACGTATGATATTATTTTCGGTTTCTGCGAAATTTTAATTAAGAAAATTTATGTTTAGCAGTGTTTGAAAGAGTCACAAAAAAGACCTTGTACTTTTCCTAGTTACTCTAATTAGCGATAAAAAAGTACTATATCTTATTACTTAAAACATACAATTAATATACTGCATTTTTACTGTTCCGAAAACGGAAGAATGTCGAATTCCACCGTTGAATGTCAATAATCACATATTTGCTTGCAGTATGTCCGAAATATTTTCTAAATATCCTTGTTTATCACGTACATCGGCAGATTTCGACATTCACCATGCACTAATAATGAATGTAGAGTATGTCGAGATTTGCATTGCTTCTCCGCACTCAGGTGAGATAAAACGTCCAAAGGGCGACGTAACGTTTTCGGCTCTCTTGCGAGAGTAGTGCCCAGTCACGGTGAGGATACTGGTTCGTCACTCATACGTCATCGTCGACATACAGCGGTGGTATTCCGAATGTACTAGAATATAAGCAAATATCCAGTCTTTAACTGACGTACTTGGTATGTGTTGACATTCACCGGTGAAAGCTGACATTCCCCAATTTCGGTCCTTCACAGAATTATATACATACACACTTATTTCGTATTTATTCTCTACAAGCATAGTGTTCATAATTAAAGTTCGCCTATTCAGAGAGGTATAGAGTAAAAATTAACATCGAGATTTCTATCATATTTTCAGAAAAACTTAAAGTGACCATGGGAGGGTGATTTATGGAAAAATTGTTCAAAATATCACCACCAGGTGGCGTTTTACAAAATTATGTTGTTAATGAAACAGACTAATAACCGTTCTCAAACGAAGAAAATAACGAAGAGGTTCTGAAGCAGACGTTTTATACCTCTGCACAGGAGAGAATTTGCATGTCAGCAATTATAACATGAAGCGCCGCCTTCTGGAGTTTTTGTATCTTTTTTTTTATCACGTCTATATCCCGTTAGCTCATTAAGGTTTCCAGCAAATTCAGTAGTATTCTGACCAGTAGTCTCTAAATAGGGAACTTTAGCTATGAACACCCTGTGCATATTCTCTTTACTTTACAGATAACATAAGCATTGATAATTTGCTGTTCCAATACAAATAAAATAATTATGATTTGCGTTTGTTCATATAACATTTAGTACATAAAATAATTACGATTTGTGTTCGAACTTCTATCATTTTCACCTTATGGAAAAGATGGGAATAAAATATCCTCGTGTTTCTATTGTTTCTCAAAATGAAAGCATAAAACACATCTTCATCACCGTCTGACAATTTTATGTCTAAACTGTCAAGGGTGAAACATATGGCACTCTTAAATAGGTAGGCAGCACTGAATCAATTTTACGAGCAATCGCTGAGAATGTCTTTAGTCTTTTATATATATTCCATAAGCACTTAGCATCTGGTTGCTGTAACAGTGATGTGTTTATCAACGCTCAACTTTTCTTATTGACACTAAGCAATGGGAACATTTTACAGAAATTTACATGTTTAGAAAATTTTGTAGTTAATGCATTATTATTTATATATTTATTTAGTTTTAGCTTTCTAATGGAAAAAAAAAGAATGTACAGAATTATGGAAATAATAATATTTATTTGGCTGTATTTTTTGAATGAATAAATGTTTATTTTTGTCTGTAATAATGTTATTTACACAAGGATTCATAAAGCCATTTTTACAAAATGTTCGATGAAACATTTTATAAAATGTTTCTAATAAAAAAGGAAAACGATTGAAAGAAAATACTTTTAATTTTATTCTGTTTCTTAAAAAGAATGAACTGCGCGTAATTAATGTAGCAAATATCAACATTTCATTTTTAAAGTTTCGAGGAAAAATTATTTTTTTATTTTATATTTACAGCAATAAATTGTATGTAGAAAGTTAAGTAAAATTTAACTGCATATTAAAATAAAACTTTTACAATTTTTGAACTTAATTATATTTTTATATATTTCTTGGTTTTGAGGTTTTTTGCACTGAATGTGCGATGAATCAAATATGAAAATATCTTCGTTAGTATGGCAAGAAATTTCCAAATTTTTACTTTTTCAAAAATTTAGCGTATCTAATGCCAATCCTAAATTGAAGTATATTTAACTGTACTAACACTTTAATAAAATTAACTATAATTAACTATAATAAAACTCCAATAAAAAATTCTCAGTACATGACAATATAAAAAAAATAATTCTTCATTATTAAACAATAATTGTCATTAGCTTAACGAATCCCACGATGGATTTTTATAGACATTGCTATACACTTCTGAATATTCTGAACGCAACCAGAAAAATAAAATTGGATATTAAAAACCATCGACAAAAGTTACGTATGAAGCTACAAAATTTTGTTTTTCACAAATTTTCTCTGTGGACCTATTTCTTGAAAATCAAGCTAGGGGCTTTAATAAATGAGTAAATCTTCTTAAGTAACATTACTGTCGTTCATATAAACTATGAATTATATTGTTACTGACATCTTTTAGCAATGAGCTTCGAAAAACGATGTAGAAAAATGTTGGAGGGTAGTTAATATTGGATAATGTAACTTGTACTGCTTAGATTTGTATTTTTGCCGCACAACTTGTTTTGTAGGAATATTATTATTTATGAGTCTGCGATTTAGGTAGCTTTTGTGCAATAAAAACATAAAATAAGTAATTGTTTCAGAAATAACTAGTAAAAAGATTTATTATAAGAAAAAATAAATTAATAATGCATTGTGTTTATTCACTCGCTTTGGAAATGGTGGAACTGGTTCAGAATAAGTGATGTTGTACACACACACACACACATATATATATATGTATAATAGTAATTTCTGGGTATGAACATATGACTCTGTGGCTTTCTGTATAACAATAGTCCATTGAAAAGACAAAGTCATAGCTTTCAATAGTACCCTGATTTTTTTTCACGTAAACGAATGATTTTCTTAATATGCATGTGAGCTCAAAATACGTTATAATAGCTTTCACTTACAGGTTAATACCGTAAGCTTTATTTTCTCTAACTCCAGAAGCTAGCTTAATGAATAATGCTCTTGATCTGCTTATTCCACAGATGCAACTGTTACTTAGAGTTTGAAAAATAAATACTTTGTTTAATCGAAGCTTTATTTAAAAAGAACACAGCTGTGATAAATTTTAGCGCAATACCCAAATTAGATGACTAAAAGATTGTTAGATGATTCAAGGCTCCAGAATTTTCGATTACTTGAAAATCATTCATGCTTCCCGGGAGGCAGAAATGGATACAGTATCTGATGTTATCAGTATTACGCCTCCTGTTTTTTCCCCCTCTCTACCCCCCTTCCCCCTAAACTTTCTCATGGTATATTACCCCGCAATGACTAAAGTGCTCATTTGCACCATTAGGGGATATTACAGTCGTTCAGCGTTTGTGTTCTTTAGAATGTGTTAGGGTCATTTATGACTTTAATGAAAATTACCCACAGGGGGGATGGCTTATTTAGCCTTTGCTGCTCAATGGACGGGGGCTAAAACTTTCATTCACTAAGAGCGATCTCCCATATGCCTTTGATTCTCAGAGCATCATTACTTTCGAATATTTCCTTAAGGTTCCCCGATAAATCCACGGCGCTGTATAAATAAATGCATTTAAACGGGGATACTGTGTTGGACATCGAAGTAAATGTGCCGGGATTTCAGGCATTAAATTCCACACTAAGCGAGAAAAGTGGGAAGCATTTGTTAAGCGTTTTGAATGGAAGAGGTTTTTTACACTTCGGAACTCGTTTACGTTGCTTCGATATCGGAATATTTTAAGTATTTTAAAAGAAACAGTAAATGATGGCGGCTTATTGATTATCAATTGTGAATTATGCTAATCATAAATATCAGTTATACTGTTTTTACATTGACTATATATTTTACCACTTTGAAAAATGTTGTTACTAAACATAACAGAAAATCGTGAAAAAATATGCTTCCGTGAAACAAATTCATTATATTACTGAATTTTGAAAATCTTCTTATTAAAAATGAAAAGCACTATAAAAATTTAAATGAGGGTATTTGATGAATGATCTCTCAAATTTACCTGTCATGATACTTGTAGTATTTTTCCTTTCTTTGTTTTCCATTCAATAAAAATAAGATGAATGTTTATTTAATCATTTTTACGTATAAATACAAGCAGGTTAAGCATAATAGCAAGGTTAATTGACAAAAGCAGTCCGAGATATTCTTTTTAAATACAATTAAAACTATTATACATTTTGATGTGGCTTTCTCAAATCCAAGCTTATTGTTACTCCTATGTACCGCTTGATTCTCAACGTATTATTTATAGACTTAAGTTAAAGAAAACAAAAACGTAAAATGTGTCATTTTTCTGCATTTAGTTAATTTTGTTTCTCATCTATTGCCCTAATTGCTCTTTTCGATATTGCATGTGCAGCCAGTTATAGTTAAAATCTTTCGTTCATTGGTGTAAAATTTGTGTTATTATGTAACGCATTTTGATTTTTTCATTTATAAATTCTAATTTTAAAAATATGGTAAAATAATAATTTTTATATGTTATAAATTGTTATCGTCACCTTTATTTAGAATTATCTAATGTTAACATTGATTCAATCGCAATTAGAAATAGTTTTTTTCAGAAAAAAATCAGCTAAAAATAAATCTATACGATTTTTATGACGGCATGCTTCTTTAAATGTTTCATCAAGTTTATTTTGGTAATAAAGATGCATCCTAGGCAGAACAACAAGATTTGTGAACGTATACTAACGTTCAGAGAATATTCAGCAATGTTCTCTGAACGTCTATTAACGTCCAGAAAACATCATCATGCTGCCTGGGTTTGTGGTTTTCTGTACTGCTCTGTTCAGTGTTAATTCAGCTCTATTAATCAAAACAGACTCACTCTCGAATTGCATTGCGGATGTCAGTCGTATTATCTAAAGGATAATATATTTTTAACCATTTCCAAAAACTGGAATACCCAAGTACCCGTGATTGATAAAGCTCATTTCCCTCTAGAAGGATGGTATGTATGTTCATTTGTATGTGCAATACATTTCTAAAAAAAGTTAAACAGATTAATGACAGATATAATTTTAATGTAATGAACTTTACCTCAGGGATCTCTTATCTCTTTCTTTGATTACAACACTCCAAGGACGGTTATTTTAAATAGTTCTTTATTTTTGGCCAATATAGAAAACAAAAACCACATACACAGAGTGCACATTACGTCAGCTAACGGAGGAAAAACGCACTGTATATCCAGCAATTTCTAACACAAAAGTCACTATAAACACAATAATGAACATCAATCAGTCCGGTGCAAGTTGAGAGGAACATCTGCACCGCTGAATTCATGAAGGAAGACAAACATTGGTTGAGAGGACGAGGATATAGATATATATATAGATATTCTTTTTTCTTTTTAGCCAATATGCAGTCTCTGAGTATGATGACAAATTTACGTGTTTGAGGTCTGATGAGAATGATTCCTATGAACGTAAATACAACGAGCCATAATGCCTTCACATTTCTGCGAGGTATGTGGCCCGTCTCCATGTCGCTGCCTGGTAGAACGCGTTGAAGTAAACCATACGTATCAAGGTCCTTTCTGGCGGTCTCGAACGTTTGCTAGAAAAGGAAAGAAAGTTTTGTGAGTACAACAGATGTGGTTTAAAGAATATTATATCTGTTTTTCAATTAGAAATCTTCAATATTAGAAAGTACTCAAATAGTGTAATTTGAGTCAGTTAAATCACTTAAAACAGTAAGCATATAAATATGATAAACAACGATTTCAATGTTTTATATCCTCCTACTCATTAAACACTTTGTGAAAACGTCTTTTTTAGGCAGCTTATTTTTGATCTTATTTTATCAAAAAAATAATTATATTTTTATTTTGTAATAAATTTAGATTATGATTTCACGTGCTTATTAGTTTATGTGAATATTGCGTCATTTTTATAACTGCTTTTAAACAATGACCTGTTCACATGCGTACTTTAGACAAGTTACTTCACAGTAAATTTTACTATGTAAATTATCATAAATTCTTTCATCTTAAAACATTGCAAAGTACTCACGTTTACCAGGCAGAACACACAGTTTCTCTGAACGTTTTGACAGACATTCAGAGAGCATTACTAACGCTTCTCTGGACGCTAATACACGTTCAGAGAGCCTATATGCGCTGCCTAAGAAATTACTGTATCATGATCTTTCGGCATTTATTTGAAAACTATTTTATGGCTGTGATAACCTTAAGGTAATTTGAAATACGAAGATCCGAAAATATCTGGCCAATTTTCAAACAAATATCTTTCTTTCCTCATATGTGCTACATAAATATAGATATTTCTGTTTTTCAGTTCCTCAGGAAGATAGATGCAATGGCGTCCTCTCTTTAACTCCCTCAAAAACAGTGATGAATCACCTGTCATACGCTTTGCGCCTACACGCACAATTTATTTTGTTTTAAAATGGCTTTTGAGATATTCATAAGTTCTGACACTTGATCACGACACTTAATGGACTCCTTATGCCTTTCTACGCATTTTTGGGGAATCCAATAAAAACGCTCCCACTTACTCGCGCAACCGAGAGCTTTGTTAGAATAACTCCGCCATTAATTCAATTTGAAAACGTATTTGTTACTATGACTTACGCTTGTTGCAGGAACATTTCGTTAATCACAATCATTTTCAGAAAAGAATTCAGACACATATCGTTTCAGGTCTTTTTATTCTTGGGGAAGCTGCATTCTTTCCAAGATCCTTAGAAATATTTTTACTTTCATTATCCATCAATTTACTGAAGAAAACTGCTTCATATCATGTGGCGTAACATTCTTAGAAGGTATTGTTTTATTTTTATGTTTTATTTTTATTTTTTTGGGTCGAGTTTAACGATGAACAGATTTATTGGAGTCATTTTTATTTTGATAGGAAACTCAAACCGTAGTCTTTTTCTTATTTGTTCCATGCTCTAAGGAATCGAGAAGGCCTTTTTTCTTCTCCGTCCCAGAAATTATGATTGTTTGGTGCTGATAAACTTCAATTAACTTTTGCTGTCAGGAAGCTGTAAACAATTTTATAAAAACAACTTCTAACATGATATGTATTACAACAGGTTTTCCTAATTTGGAGATACGTTTTCTAAGTAATCAAAAAATTACAGACGCAGTACAAAGTATACCTCGACGATGCTTTAAAATTTCTTTTCAAATTCTGAAGGTAACACTTCGTTTAATTTTTGTTTGGTCTATATTATTTGATCCGAAATTGTTAGGCTTTTTTAAAACACTGTTTTGAGTTTTAAAACTCTTATGTTCGTGGTAACTCATAACTTATGTTGCAATTTTTTTTTATGTTTTATGATTGTTCAGGGGATTCGCATTAAAAGAAATTCATACTAAATAGTTGGTATGTAACAAATTAGTACGTTTTATCCAAGGGCAGATTGTATAGAATATGTTCACTAAATATTTCACACCTAACTGTTACATATACAAAATAAGTTCAGTCAATCCTTAGAAACAAAAACATACTTCGTATGAACTACTTTAGATTTTGTTTTTAATTTACAGCACTTTCTGTTTTGTGTTTTATTAGCCATTCACAAAACAGATCTTGATGCAAATTTTAAAAGTGTCTTTTGTTGAAAGTGTTTATTGTTAAATATAATTTTTTTTCTGAGGCCTGACTGAACTTGTTTTGCTTTTCAGGCAATCAAATGACTGAAATAGATTGTACGCATATTCTGTAGGTAATACAAGAATATAAACCTTTCTCAGTAGGTTATGAACACGAATATGTATTCAAAAAAATAAAACTTATTTTGAAAAATGAAAATTTGTCTTAAGTTATTCAAAACTGGATAAAAAATTAAAAATACTATTTATAACGAAAAATACTATTTATTTTATCAATTTAGAGTTGGCTAAATTTGCTGTTATCTTTAACATCACTGCATATGTGTATAAAGTCTCATACAATATATCATTTCTGTAACTCAATAGCATCATACCTTGTTGACAAAATTGTTGATTGACAAAAAACTTTCCTTTAAAAATTATAAAGGTAAAATAGAACTCACCTTGATATTCCACTCGCCTGTGCATGGTTGGACATTCACTTCCCTAAAAAAATAAAATATTGCGTAAGTGTCTAATTCTTTTAGTAAATATTATTTAAATGCGTAAATTTTGAATTAGTTTAGAAAATAGACATACTGATGACCTTGAGTTAAACAATTGCATACGCAATAACAATTTGCCTAACTCAAGTAAAAGAAATTATGATAACTACATAAAATCGAACTGTTTGAAATAAAATTTTACATACATTTCTAATTAAGAATGTTGAACATAGAAAGGGAAGTGACTGACCATTCCTTACATACGTAATAAGTGATTGAATAATACACATTATTATAATTAGCTTACCTTTTACTTTACCCTTGTTGTTTTCGAATCATTGAAAAGTAATGATTTGCATGAAAAAAAGCTACACCGATGTGCAAAAATTAAGGATTTTTTTTTTCTTTAATGCATTATAGCTAAGCATGTTCATGGGTAAAATCAATAGAAATCACACCATAACATGCTCAAGAATATTATAAAAGTAAACGAAATCTTTTAAGAAAAAAACATGAATTCTAATTCCTAATTTTCTACTTCATCCTTTATGTTTGCACACCAGTGTATATTGTAGAAATAGACATACTACCTTACTGAGCTCCGCAAAGTGACTATAGCTGATAGGACTTCAAAATTATATACATGCGAAAGCAAGTCATTAAGTTAAAATTAATATAATTTTTATGATATAACTTTGAAAATTGTAATACATACCATTACTTTTTATTAAGTGAATTTGTGGAGTTTCTTCACTCCAGTATGGGTATTGATGACACTATAATTTAATTTTTATGAACTTTAAACCGAAAATATGTCTGTTTTAGAGTTGTTATGTTAAAATGGACAATATTTTAAATTCCTGCATATTAAACGAAGTTATCCGCATATCAGTTCCACTAAGACGAGTAAAATTAAGTCTTAAATTTCACGAAATTATTAGCATAATTCAAATTGCATTTTTGGGTACATGAGCATTGATTTTAGAAAAAATTAGAATACTAGAATTCGTGAAGAAAAATAAATAAAAATTCTGCTAAAATACAATTTTGAGTACTAATTTAAAGTAAATATTTAAAGAAATCAAAACATTCCATGAATGAAAGAGTGCTACAGCTAATTTTCCAAATCAAAATTAAAACGAACAATCATCTAGTTTGACGGTACTATTGAAACACGTGGAAATATTAGAGTAACTTGTCCATAAAGAAAGAAGCATGCCCAGCTATTAACTAGCATATTAGAGCCGATGTGGTGCACCAAGAGGGTTCCATCTTACTGTTTTTCTACGGATTATTTATTAAAGTTCGGGTTCTAACCCAAAAAACTTATCATTTTGTCGGTTACTGTTAAAACAGGATAAATATTAAACCCTGTTAACTGCTATGCCCTAACAGTTAACAGGTGTTAATCAACAGTCCACTTTATCCTGTTAGACAATGGACTGCAGTTCGTTCAACATGAAGCTGCTGTTGCCTAGGTAGAAGTAGTCAAAATTCACGGACAGTTACCCAGACAGCACAAACTTGTCCAGAACATGTCCATATGATATCATGGACAAGTTCGGGACATAACTGACATCCTAAATTTGTCTATATCTTGTCCATAATACGCCCCAAACTTGTCCATATGGCACAATACGGCGTCCATAATGATATCCTCTGGACAAAATATAGACATCCATATGGACATGTTATAGACATCCAGAACTTATCTATATGGACATGTTATGGACATCCATAACTTGTCCATATGGACATGTTATAGACAACTAGAATATGCCCATAAAAAGACATTCTGTGGATATTTATCTCATATCCACAGTTTATTTTTATGCTATGGATAAGTTACTACCATAAAGGAACAGAAGTATCTGTTTCATCAGTAATTTCTGAAATGGAGCTATTACAAGAACTGCTTGTGGGATCACACATATTTGAATCTTCAAAAATATTTTCATCGATCCTATTTTCAAATTCATTATGAAAATAATTATAATCGTGAGCATTAATAGCCTTTGATTCAATATCATTCACATTACATTCAGCTTCAATCAGGAATAATTCATCATTAACTTCTTGTTCAACATTTCGCCATTCCTGACGAGTCCATTCAATTTTTTTATTAAAATACATATTAAGTCAAAAAGTTGTACATTACCTCGTATTGTAAAGAACAGAACAGTGATATAGGCAAGCAAAATGCAAGAAGTGTGCATAAAAATGTTATAATTTTCTAACAAGGAAACTTCAAATATGTGGGCACTATCTATCACAACCACCGCAGATTATTAAAAACAACGTGTATACAAAAATGTTACTGCGCATGATCAAACAAACTAAGCCAATCAGAGTTTGTCGCCGATAGATTTTCCCATTTATGTCATAAAATAGACATGATTGGGGTGTTTAGATGTCCAATTCATGTCATATTACAGACATAATATGGGTTTTCCCCTTTTTGTCGTAATAAGACTTAATTGGGGTGTTACATGTCCCAATCATGTCTTATTCTAGACATATTATGGATTTTCCCAAAGATGTCGCTAAAATGATGTCCAGGAGATATCTTATCATAGACATAGACATGTTTTGGACAAGTTTGTCCAGATATGGGCATAAATTGGGCAAGTGTGCTGTCTGGGTAGACTTACTGGTTTGTGTTCAGAGAGAGGATCATGTGACCAGTATAACTCCCGCCAATAATATCACCAACGACATAGTCCATTCAGGCATACAAACTGGCCTAACTGCTTAGTAATGGAAGTTTGCTCAAAGTTTTCGAGTGAATCTTCCTCAAAAGATAAAATATTTCATTTTACTACAGTCAACTTAACAGAGTTATATTTTTATGACAATTTTATGTTTGATTTGTTTATGAAAAATTAGAATTCAGACATGTGTTTAATTCTGCTCAACATAATTGTTATAATAGTACTAATTATAATGTAGTTTAGCATCACCACCAAGAAAGATTGTTTTTTGCATTTTTCTTGACAAAAAGGCATATTTTTCTTAATTTTAGATATTTCAATGATCAACATACTTAATAAATTCGCGACCAGTTTATCTCAACAAAATAATTGTTTATGCATAAATTCAACGAATGTTAACGATACAAATACATGGTTGAGAATGAAATTAGTTAAAATTTAAAAAGAACATATACGGTACAATTAGTTCTATTTTACAATAATTAAATAAATGTGTTTAAAAATTTGCACGCGTTTGTTTGCAAATTTATTCAGATAAATTCATAATTTGTTCCTTCAAAACCAATTGATAGAACTTTACATTCGTAAAGCGTTTCCAGTGTTTCTATAATTCTGTAATATTTGCAATTAGGGTAAATATATAATGTTCCCTCTAAGATTCCCTCATATTAAGAAACGTAAAGAAAGACAAATCAGTAGCAAACTATTTCCTTTAAAAATCCTAATTACATTACGTAACGAGTTACATTAATTATTGAATTTCATTTAATATTTTTGTTCATATAAGTTAGTTAAGTTAAAAATAGTAAGTTAACTAAGTTAATAATATTTCAGTTTTTGTATTCTCATAAAAATTATTCATTATGTGTCAAAGTAAATTTCATAAAGAAAAAACATTCTTGATACAATTTAGAATTTACATAAGGCTCGTAAATTCATATATTTGAGAATTGAATCTGTTCTCATAATGATATATTTAGCTAAAAAGATATGGATATGCAATTAAATTATTACTAACGCTAAACCACATCTTCAAATTTATTATTGAGCTTAAGTAGAAAATTTGCCAATAATATTAATAAGCTTTCTAGTGCACTGAAATTTCTAAATTTAAAATTTCTTGAGATGAAAAAAAAATTTACTAATGCTCTTGTAAACCGAAAATTTATCTAAACTACAACTGAACTTTTGTTTGTTTATTATTGTATCGTAATTTACAGTATGCATACGGAGACTAGGCGACGAAATTAAAGAGTTCATAACAATTTTTCTAACTATATCTTCACGCAATTTATCTTAAATCTCCATTTCTACTGCTACATTGATCGTACCCGTCAACAAATTTTATTATTCCTTCCCTTATCTAGACAACCGATAGTAGGTAACGGAATTGCACATTTCTGATGTACTGACAAAAAAAAAAAAAAATGTTGGATCGTCTAGTTTGTGGTGTGAGACTTCAATCGGCCGTAACTCTTATCGGATATGCCGTTTCTTTCGCTATTTTCGCTACTTGTACTCAGTTTTTAATGCTTCTTCTTGGACGTTGCTTTTCTCTCTCTTTTTTTTTATCCTGATGTATTTGTCATTAAAAAAAAAGAAAATAGGCTATACCAAAGTAATCCTGTGCGTGTACGAAGCGCATTTTTTAATAAAAAAAAGAAAACACCTTTGAATGTTACATTTTAAGATTGAATTTGGGTAGTATTTGCTTTTAATCAGCAATATCAGTTTTAAGCAATATCTAAAAATTACTAGGCTCTTGTGTTTGTTTCTCAAGGTTTGGGACAGACACGTCACTCCTGGTGTTTAAAAAATAAAATAAAATAAAATAAAATAAAACGGAAAAATAACTAAATATGGTAGTAACTGCATTTTATTTATTTATGTACTATGCGGTTTTCTTAAAACTATAGTGACAATTTATTGGGAGGGGAGACATAAAAATTATTCATAATCGCAACATTGTGGGGTAGTGGCTAAAGAATCATTCTGTCGCATTTTGGGCCTTGGTCTGGTCTTGGGTGTTAACTAGTTCGTCTGTCCTTTGCGAGTAATGTTGGCCGCCCTCGTGTACTCTCCCACCCCACCCCCCAAAAAATGTCCGATATTTTGGCCGTACTAGTGGCAAATGCCTCATCCGCATGCACTTTAGCATGTAGAAAATTTTACAAAATATGTTGAATTGATATTGAAAATTTCTACAGTGCTTTGTCATATGCATTTAGCTATTTTAGTTTTTAAGAAATATCTTTAAATTTATCCGCAATAATGTTTCATTTTGAATGTTTAGTTGATGGATAATAATCGTTTCTTAACTCTTTAGATCCCAGCCCCGTGAAAATCTCTTAGCATTTCTTGCCCAAGGAAACGGCCGAGAAATGTCTTCCCCCATCGGAAGAAAGCGGTTCCTTTATCACTGAGTTTTGACAGTTCAGAACCTCCCTTTCTTGACCAGCAGTTAGGGCGAAAGACCTCCTATTGTGCTAATCCGTAGTGATCTATTGTAAGTGCTTTCGACAAGGTATTTGCACACTGAATAGTTACTTTCAGTGTGCTTGCTACCGACTTCAACACCTGTACAAAGGTGCCATGATGATTGATTAGAGGTCGGATACGCGGATTACCCGTTTCCCCTCTTCCTTAAGTTCGAAAAACTTCAAGCGGTGTAACCTAATCAATAACTCCCGAGTCGGGAGGGAAAGCACTGGTTCCAATACGGCTGGCCGTTTCGGGACACATATGGGCGAGCCGACACGGCCTATACGGTCCCTAAAGAGTTAACATGATAAGGAAAAGGTAAACACTACATCATGTTATGTGGACTAATTTATAACCGGTGTATCAAAACAACGTCTTTACCCCAGAATACTATGTGATTTGTGCTTACCTCCTCTGAAAGTTTGTCACTATATTTTTGAAATTTTATAACATGCTGTATATTCTAAACTAATAGAAAAATAATGAACCCAGGAATTATATCTTAATTCAAAAAAGCTTAAAAAATGTTAAAAGGATTAGAAATGATTATAATATTTGCAAAATTCTTTAAGTACCTAGCATTCATTTGCATTATAGATACCTAGAAATATTTTCTCAAACTAGTGTTTTTTGTTTTTTTTAAAGATATCTTGTTAGCATAATTTTCATTTTTTCCCCCTATTACTATTTAATCTTGAGGAGAAAAACACTTTTTTTACTTTATTTATATGTCACTCACCATACTACAATTTATAATGCATACCGTATCTTTACCACAATAAAGTATTTGTTATATAAGTACATGAAAATGTTACAAGAAAGCACAGACTCTCACATATTCCGCAAAAAGATTGATTTTTGGATATCCAATATTCAGAGCACTTAAGAAACGGAATGCACATTTTACTACTATGAATATTTTGAAAGGTTATCTTTATCCCAGTGGTTCTAGTGATTTATACATTAAAGTGTCTCTAAAATGGAAATATTACTAACCATCGTTGCTTAACATTCTGTGTACAAACGTTAAAAAGGAAATTTTTAAAAAAGTTTTTCTACGTATAGTTGTGTTCACCTTCACCGTAAGTTTACTTACTTTTAAAATGTTACTTTTGCAAAGCAAAATAATTAATAAAAAATCTAAATTGCACTTCAATTGAAGAGTTGAATATATTGATTTAATAGAAACGCTTGTGTTGTTTTATACTTTTTAAAAAGGCACGAATTTCACAACGGATTAAAAAATAACAATTAGAATTTTTTATTGAAATTTGAAAAAAAAATATTTCTCTTCTGCATTCTTTTATATTTCTTAAAGCTGTAACACTGAATTACTACATGAATGAAGTCATTATTTTTAAACTGATAAGTCAAACATATTTTTTTCCACAGTCGAGTTTAAGAAGTACATTATAAAGCTGATTAGATAAGTAACTGCTTTAACTCTGAAAAATTAACTGTGTGCTTTTTTTCTTCTTTATGTTTAGTTTAATTTTTATATTCGGGGTAGTTTTATGTAATGAAGTTCATATAATTAAATATTTTGTAACGTTGGATTAAAAACTGCGAAGAAAAAATGGAGCCTCAAATATGACTGGTTTTCTTTTGGAGAATTCTGCCTCTTGGAATAGAGCATTAAATGCAATGGTCGATAGGATTATTTTAGTCTCTTTTTTCATAATACAAATAAGTTACACTGAGTTTAACTAATGCACTAAGAATGATTAAAAATGGAATTAAAGTATAATTCGTGAGTTTTGTTAATTATTCTGTTATTGTAAAACTACACACAATTTGCATGCTCCAGATGTTCGCATGCATCATTTGATTCAATGCAACTTCTATTTTGTAATTAAAAAAAATATCTAACTTATGTTCGAAGTATAAATGTGTCCTACGTACCCTACATAAATTTCATAAAATGTCTAAGCAATGAATTTTAACTGTTACAGAAGGTAATAGATATCAGTCGTGCAACAGAATACTCTAAAACATTAACATTCATACAGATTATGATCGTGTCATTAGGTGTGAAGTTGCTCTCCATAATTAGTGTTGCTGGATCTGTGAATCATAATGTCAATTCAGGCAATTTAAGGAAAAATAACATATTTTCTCATTTTATGAGCACTGTAGCATTATTTTAACTAAAATGATTGAGCTAACCAGTGCAATTCATTTCACGAAATAAAACCATTTATCTCATTGACATATTATTAAATAACAATGTGAATTTTATAAAATATCGTGAATTAAATGTTGAGAAATATTTTGTGAGACTTTTGAAGCCTGAAAATTTTTCTAAACTTTTTTGTTCAAAAAATGTCCAAAAGATGGCGCTTTGGATGGTGAATTGAGCTCAAAAAATGACCCAAATTAGTTAAAATTTCTCAAAAGCTATTCCAAAAATGTTGAAATTGATTTTTACATTTGAAATTAGCCATTCCCTTTGTTAAATTTGCTATTTCTTCAATGAAAAGTCTACACAGTGGACATTTTTACCTAAGCATAACTCATGCATTGTCTATTTACCAAATTTGGTTATAATCCATTCACCAGTTTAAGCTGCAGAAACGCGTTTATGGGTTAATTTAACTATAACCAGCCTGTATAATTGTTTCTTTAATGAAATAGGTTTTGAAATGTATTAATAAAAATAGAAATTATCTCAAAATACTTCAAACCGAAAATATTTCTATTAATCGATTTATGTTTTACATTTTAATTAAATTGCGTATACACAATGGCAGTGCCAGAAAAAAAGAGATATTTTAATAAGACAGTTATACTGTTGATCGTTAAATTTAGTGGAAAAAATTGCCTTTTTCCATGGAAATTCGGATATGTATAATATATATCATGCTATTAGTTCGGAAAGTTGGAATGTTTTTGGTATGCTAAGGGCAGCCAGTTATCAAGAAAAACTGAAAAATCTGGAATAGAAAGGAAATTTAACAGAAAAACTCAGGGAAAGTTGTAAATTTTTGGCTATAAGCATGGAAAATCTTGAAGTGTGACGTAGAGAATTATCTGATGTCTGGATTTATAAATTAATTTTCCTTTTGCCGTGTTTAGAAAAAAAAAAACTTAGATACTCAAAAGTGGCGGATAACGAAGCGTTTTGCTAGGGGCCAACTTTAAGAAAAGATAAAAAAGTTATTCAACGGAAGACAATGCACAATAAAGCAAACTGTTACTCTAAAGTACTATTTTATTTTTCCACGTTTAACTACCCCCCCTCCCCTCCCGAAAAATAAAAATAAAAAATAAACTATCCGCCCCGCCAATTTTTCGCGCCTACATCAAGTCATATTTAGAGATTTTTTTAAATCCCGAATGCGACAAAAACCTTCCGGCATCCCAAACTAATTGCATGATCATTATCCACACCCGTGTTTTCATGAAAACATGCTATAATATTTGGAAAACATTTTCACTGTCAATATCATTTACGCCTAATTGAAATCCAACATTTTTTTGTCGGCACTGTACAGTGAAAAAAAAAATAGGTTTATATCCTAAATTTAAGGTATACTCTATTATATTTAGATACCACAATGCTTCAATTTCAAGTAGAAAGATAACAATTTCTATTTTAAATGCATTGTATCAAAGCTTTGTCTTTTTAATTAAGTTCTTTGTAAAGCAATGAAACAAATCCTGAATAATCCGTGTTAACAAAAGTTAATTGACAATAAAGAAAATAGCGAATTAAGTGGTTAACTGCATCTTTAATGACTTGAATTATAAACTTCAGTCAGAAACATACTTTATTCAGAGCTAAATAATTTCTTTTAGATAAAATTTAAGAACTATCCAAAACGTTTTAGAGTTATGGGACAGGAATTTCCGCAGGTGGCGAAATTATTAGGGACAGTCAAAAAATTGCATTTCGGTACTTTACTTACTAAAAATAATTAGAAAAGAACTCGGTATACTGATGTATGATTTTATTTCTATTTATTGTTCATTCCATCATTATTTTGAGCTGAAAATATGAAAAAGAAAGTACATAGTGTGAAAAAATAGAGTGTGAATGATTTTTAGGCAGTATCTGCTGACAGTTCTTGTAGTCTCTACAACGGCTTTTATACGTCTAGTCTTACTTTCAACTGTTTTTTTTTTATCTTGGATTGTGATGCGAAACATTTATAAATTTCCAATTTGTTGAAGCTTATTTGTAATCAATTCCTTGTCAATTTCTATCTTACTTCACCGACTTTCGGTAGGGCTCATAACCGGAGATTTGCCATGCCAGAGTAAAAATGTTATATTACGGTCTGCCAAAAATGCTGTAACGCTTCTAGCTTTATGACAAGGAGCTCAGTCGTGAATAAACGGGAACTCCTCTTTTTAAGGGTACCATTCCTGAAGTTGCGATACCAGTCGAGTTTGTAAAATAGGATGTTCTATTCTTGATTCCTAATTTCTTGTAAAATGAACAGACGCCAAACTCCTTTAACACTTATGACAGACCATACCATTATTTGAACAGGATGTTTTACCTTCTTAACGATGCAGTCTTGGTAATACCTGGGTATGGCTGAATAAAGAGGATTTTGTTACATTAAATCTTGTCTGCTGATTCACACGAGGAACACACGTGAAAAAGACAGTTTATGTTTATTATTGTGAAAAAAGCTGTTCAAAATAGTCCATTATAATATTGATAATGAACACTGGCCTTATTATATCCTCAGCCTTCATGTGATAATGTCCACCTGCCCAATTAAGGCGTTTTCTTTCCGCTGCATCAGTGAGATGGGGTTTCTTAACATGTTGACGATCAGTCGAAACCTCTTAAGTCAGTCGCCTCTAAACTGTTCTTCTAGAAAAGGATATGAGAGCTTCCAGTTTTAATTAAGTTAGATGCCAAGAACTTTTTTCCTTATTTTCTATACAAATATCCCGAATAATCGTGTCCCATTACAGAGTAGAGAATTTTTTTCCTACAACGACTCCCCTCTGTTTATGTGTTAGTGAGACTAGCATAGTTCTGGAATTGTTCCCTAACAAAAGAAGTTTACATTTAAACACGACTCACTGCACTTCCTTACCATAAGGCTAGGAGTGTGACAGCCTTATTATCATACCATAATATACCAGTTTTACCCTGGTATGCCGACTCACTTCTGGTCAACTTCCCTTACCTTGGAAGAAGGATACAGAGTTCTTCTTTCTCTGTACACGAAGACTCTCCGAAAAGGATTAGTGCAGTCCGAACTCGGATTCCTTCAGCGCAAGGGGAATTGACTAGTTTGGTGACAGATGATTCCTTGTCAGGGGCGACATCCGGTTTGGCTGTCGTATAGGACTGCACGACTCTGATTTGGGCAGCACTATGAGAAAGCGGTCCTTGGAGGTTGTATGAGGTTTGTTGGGCTGCTGCAGACGCGAATGTCTTTTTATATGGAAGATAATGTGAGGCCACACATCGGTGATGGATTTTCTTGAATCGGAGAATATTCGCTGCATGAACGGGGCCTGCGAAGTCTCTGGATCTTAAAGTGGGAAAGCCTAGCGGTACCGTTTGGTAGGAAAGATCACTACCTTGGAAAACCTCATTGTGTTCGGAAAGCGTAATAGTCTAGCGGTACCGTTATCTACTAGCAATTTCTGAATAGCATTATTTAAAATTTCTGCCAAAAATGTGTTTTATGTTACCCTAAAACAACAAATCTACAAGGAAAATTAAATTTGAGAAAAATAATTCGGATTTTGTATGGTTAATTCTAAAGAACATACTTTCTATGGTCTAAGAAAGCAATTGATTCGCATTCACGTAACTTATAAGCATCCTACACCTTTTAAAAATTTTGCTTTTGAAAAACTGGAATTTCGTCGTCCTTTTTAAAAGTATGACTGCCAGTTGTAAGGCTTGTAAAGCAGTGCACAATGGCCACGTTCCATATAAGATGGACCTTTCCAGAAATATGGTACATCATGATTTGATTGTGTTTGATAAACCTTGTATATTAAACATATACCCCTCCCACTTTTGATATTGTTATGTTGCTATATGATTCCTCCTAAAAGTAATTTATTTCAGTGCCAGATTTTACTACAATTAATCAAATATTTCTCCAGTTATCACAGATTTTGTGTCTACAACCTTAAAACCCTTAAGCGGTTTGCCCGTACAGTGTACGTGCTACCAAAAATTGGCCTCAACTGGTTTGCCCGTATAGCGTACGGCCTTTTCTGATTTGCCCGTATATTTCATTATTGTGAAGAGACTATTTAGTATTAATATTTTTCAATAGATGCCGTGGCTTGGCCATGTAACTGAAATGCTTTTCTTCCGGGTTTTTCTTCCTAGCGAGAGAGCAGGAATATTTCATCATATGCCTTTCAAAATATGCTTTTTTAGAAGCATTTAAGTAAAAAAATTGACCGCTTAAAGGGTTAATTTCGGACACCAATATATATATGAAATATGTTTGCTATGCAATGATTAATTCTTTTTAATCACTAGGCATAAACATTAGAATCGAATTAGATAAACTATAGAACCTTTTATAAAAGTGAAAGTTTTCCCAGGTTATTTTGTTCGATAATTTTTTTCAATTAAAAATCCATGTAGTGTGTGTATAATTTATTTCCTTAATTTCCAAAATGTACTCATTCAGACTATATTTAAATACATCATGGTCCTTTTTTACCGAATAACAACACAACCTCTTCAAAGGCAGCTCAAAAGGTAATAATATACAGAAAAAATTGGAATATGGGGTCCCTTTATCGAATACACTTTGAAGGAAGTAGCATGTCTATCGGGGTTATGCTTTTATCGGCTTTGATTTTTTTATACAGTTACATTATTGCTAAGTTCACATATTCTTTAGAATTACTGTGGTATAGCATATTTTTATTCACTTCGAAAGGGAACACTTAAAAAGCGAAGACATTTTTCAGATAAATCAATGCCACTGAACACCACGTGTAGCTAACCATAGTGATTTTTTCTTTTCTTTTTCTTTGTCCATCTATAAAACTACCGGCTAGAAATTTTCATCTTAAATCTGTAAACAGTTCTCTGTCTAACTGAAGATGCATATTTTTTGCAAGAAATTTTCATAATAGTACCAAGAAAACGGGAGTACACTAAATTCTTTTGTACTTCGACAGCTTAACTTAGGAAATTAAAGTTAAAATAAAAATTCGTGTTTTAATTCTCTTTGTAACTAACTCTGATGAACTTCAGATTAAACACTTTAATTTTCTTGCAGTATTTAGAAAGCCAACTTTTTTTTAATCTAAAAAAAGGGACTCTAATTAAAATGCCTCGTATCGTGTTTTTTAAAAGGAGTTGCCAAAAGAAAAAGTCTTTGTTGTTTCTTTCTTTAAAACCGCATAAAAAACAGTGTTGAAAAGAATACTTTGTCGCAAGGTGAATGATGATAGATAAATTTATGAAATACCAGTTAATTAATGCATGTGTAACAGTATAATAGTGTCTAGCTTTGAAATGCGTATCAGATATTTTAAATCGTTTAGTATTTTTAGTTAATCGTTAAAGTAAGAATTTTGCATTTAGGAGATGAAAAAATTTCTAAATAATTCCTTACATTTATATTGATATAAAAATTTAAATCTAGTTAAGCACATTACATGAATAATTCATAACCGAAAAATTTTTAATTAGTTATTTACTGTATAATACTATAATACAGCTCCTGATTAACGAGCCATAAAGTGTAAATATTTGTAAAGCTATTTAGTTTAAAGAATTAATGAATATAGCAAGCCACCATTGGCGTGCTCGGATAAAATGCTTTTATTTATTTATTATGGTTCCGTTTTTATTTATTTATTGTGTACAGAATTTTATACTTGGTTACATCAGATTATATTTTCTTTTGTACATATTTAATGACTGCGATAGTTTATTTTCAAACACTAATAAATATTCTACTTTAGTACTGAGTTTACAAAAAAAGAAAGTTGAAAAACACTAACCCTAATGGAAATGTTGATCTTCTGAATCATTTATGAATAAAAGTGAGGTTTTTGGCACATAATAATAGTGGTTGTATGATGAACTGTGTTGAAGCAGCTGGATATTTTAAAAATAAAACACAATAAAACATTTGTTTCGGCAACTCAAAAAATAATGCACATTAAAAAATTTTATATTATATTTTTAGTATCGAAATACGATTGTATTTTAGCGTTTGTGGAAGTTATATTTAAAGACGGTGTATAATTTTTACTATTATCTAATAAAAGTAACTGATTAGTAGTTTGGTTTAATATATTACCTTTCTGAATAAAATGTTTTTAAAGATCAACGATATATCTAAAGTTATATTCCACATTATGCTGTAGATAAACTACACGTTTTCCCTAAAATATGTACAGATTGCTCTAAAAACAAGTTCATCCATTTTAAAAATAAATAAATCAGATCCAAAAGATGGTATAAATGTACCGCTTGTCGCACTATTCATGGAACATTAGTGAATTTTATATTCTCGATATTCAAGGTTAGTTTCAAAGGTCACCGATAGAGAGCGCTGCTCAAAGCGAAAATTTGAAAGAAAGAAAAAAAAAAACACATCAAAAATTCGTTAGTGACTGTCTCAAAGACTAATAAATAATATTTCCAGACACAACAAGTCGCTTGCAGACACAAAACGTTCATTTTTATGAACATTTCAATGATCTCATAAATTGTGTGGCAAAGGCTAGTCAAACTTGACAGAATACCTTATTTTCCTTTATAGGGCATCTGAATAACCATGTTTTACGTTAAAATCTGCAGTTGCTTATGGATCTGATCAAGTATAACTCTGCTGTATGAAACAACAATCGAGCTCAAGTGTTTGGAAAAGTTTCTGAAAATTTTGGTCTCGTACTGCGACGCGCTGTTTGAAATAGGTATTTCTACACTTTTGTGCGTTTCTTTTTTGCAGTGAAGTGCCCTCTGCTAGTGTCCTTTAAGACCAACTTTGACAAGTTAGAATATAAAATTCCCTGGTTTGATGCAGCAAACAGGACATATCTACCACTTTTTGTTTATTTATTTACTTATTTAATGAAAAGTTGTGAAACATTGAACTGTAGGTAAAATATTTCTAGCAAACAGTAAACATACTAAAATACTTGAATGCACTAATAAGTTTCTTTCAAATAGCTATTTTGAACATGGAGTTTCATTTAAACCAATGTCCGAAATAAAGCCTATGATTATAAAAATAAACTGACCACAAATATTCGAGATAAAACAGTGTTTCAAAAATATTCAAGTCCAAATCAATATTTTGAACTAAATGTGCTACATTATCCCTAAATTTAAAATTATACTGGCACTTTAATTTATTTCTAGAGCGGCATTCGAAATCCGGTTATATTAAGAATAAAAATTATTATAGATTAACAGGTACTGCAATGGAATATACAGTAATGCAAGTTTGCACGTGAAAGAAAAAATGTATAATTTTACATTTCAATCAAAATGGTATAACATTTAGAATGATACATGTATAATTCCAGTTTGTTCAAAAATGTAAAAAGTAGCGAATTGCAGTTTTTCCACATATTTCTTATGTGTACTGTCTACGAAATCTAATATTGCCAATAAGTCACTCTTTCCTTTAGTTATTACTTTAAACAAGCATAAAATTTTCTTAATTTTGATTTGAATTTTAAAATATCTAAACCTCATTCTTTTAATTTAATACCATTAGCACAGTGATACACTTCTAATCCATCTTCAAAAATCTTCACACATACAAAGCTGACACCGATAACGAGCGCAAATAGCTTTCCCAAAATGTCAGACATCACCAAAAGTGTCTCTTTAATTTAATTAGAAGATAGCCTTAAGAGAAAAAAGCACTTAACTGATTAATTCTGATTACAGGAATGTTCTAGCCGTGAACATTCTAAAGCATTTAAACAAAGCAGTATCTTTTAAATCTCATATATGACTCTAACCTCTACTTAAGAAGAATTAGGGAATCCCATCACGAAAATTCCCTGCTTCTTTTACAAACTTAAAATGGATAAATGCTTGGAGAAACGAGAAAGAAGTAACGAGCTTGGTACGGTGATCTGATTAGAGAGTCTGAAGGTTTTTCAGATGCGCGCGAAAAGAGAGATATGCCGGAGATATTGCAATAAAGGCCGCTCTTAAAGGAAAATTATTGAACTTTTCAACGAAGATAAGTTTCCGGGAAAGAATAAAGGCGGAAATTTTAAGATAAGTAGGAATTCTAAAATAATGTGACTTTTGGAAATTATTTTATATTGAACTCTACTAAAGAGTATGAGGAGAGAGTATGATGTTCGAAATAAAGTGTGTATATATTATACGAGCTTTCAAGGTAAGTGCCATTTTGTAATAATTTAATTGGAATTATGTTTATGACAAAAGTGCTATTTTTAAATTATTAAACTGTTTAATTAGCTTAATTTTTCTGTTGACTATAAGTTTAGAGATGAATTATTTCTGAAAGAAATGAGTTTTGAGATTATATATCTGTATGATTTTGAGCATGTAAAGTGAGACAAAAGGGTCGAAGTGTTATTGAAATTCCCAACCATTCTTTGACAAAATTTAATTATTTACATTGCTACGTGATTCTGGGCACTTTTTGTGTGAACCGTCTCCTCTAAAAGTCTGTCGCTATATTTTTGGGACTCCCTGTATATTATCGCTGTATAGAGTAAATCCTAATTTTTACAAAAAAAAACTATTATTATGCATTTGAAAATATAATGTACGATGCTTAAGGATCTATTATTATCATTCCCTTCATGAAAATGTAAAACACTACATTTATTCTTCCGTAATAAAATTAAAATGTTATCTTTATAATAAAGGTATAATTAGCAAAATGGGCATAATGTATGTTGAATTCATACGCAAAATGCTGGTTGAATTATTTTAAACAGAATGCTTATTGAGTAAAAAAAATTATTTGAAGGCTTTTAAACTATTTCCAAGTATTTAGCACGTATATCTTTGATACTGTATAGTTTCGAGTAGCACTGCATACACTAGAGCTAAATACTGTTTAATGCAGCTAACCAATGATATTAGAAATATTCATGCAGAACTAACATTCCATTGAACATAACTATTTAATTAAGTTTACAATTTTTACATTCAGAATTCAGTTTTAAGATTCTGTTCAAAACACTACGTATTAACTCATTCACGACTTTTATAATCTCCAAACATGCAAACTCTGGCTTTGAAGCTATGTGAAATGAGCTTTCTGTAATGTCGGGTGATGTTTAAAAACCTAAAATATGGAAACATGCATGCCATCGTATGCGCTTCATGAAACATCGGCCAGTACCTTCACAAGCAAAATCACTTAATTGAATAAGACTTACATGATCGTTTTACTCAAGAACATTCTGGATCATTATAAAAAAAAGAGCTGAATCTGTCTCCATTTAATTAGAATTAGTAATTCCCATCATGGAAAGCTTTTGCTTCTTTTTCAAACTTTAAATAGATAATTGCTCAGGAATGCAAGAGATGAATACCAAGCTGCATTTGATGATCTGATTAGAGAGCCTGGACGTTATTGCGATGCTAGAGACAGAGATTGTCCAAACGGCCCTCATTGAAAGGGAAAAAAAAAATTCTCGTCAGATATAGTTTCCTCGAATAAAACTGTTGAGATTAGTATTGTTTCTAAAGTTATTGTTAAAAGTTGCTGTATTGTAAAAGTTAGATTGCATTATTTAATAATCTGTGTCAACCATGATATAATAATATGATTTTTTCCAATGGGGACACTTTTCTATTGAGACACAGGCCACTGCTGAGGATGGTAGATTTGATCATTTTATTATGGGGGCACGTTATAGGTGGGCCAACGTTGTCCCCTACATAGGGACAGAAAATTTAATAATGCGTGTCGAACCCTAACTCATGATAGATGAGAATGGTCAGATAACCACAAGCAATCTAAGGAGGGAGACTTAATTTTTTATTGAATATCTAATTAGATTGGGTGTTGACGCTTAAACCGCATTGACATATGACAGCAAATTTCTGATTTTTAATTCTAGACATATATTTTCAATATATTATTTCATTTTTTATCGATTCTTTCTGACTTAAAAATTCATTGTTTGGTATAGTTTTAACAAAATAATTCCTGGAACGAGATAATTTTGGTGTTCATAAAAGTATGATAGATATGAAATATTTCTGCAGTTCATTGCATATAACAGTAAACAACCTAACCAGTTTATGCGTCTTTATAAACGTATTTTCTACAAACTATAGGCGTGGTTTAAAACTGCCCATGCAATAGATTTCCCTTTATTCTTATATAATTAGATGAAATCTAAACAGATAATTCCTGGTATTTATAAATCCCACTGTGTTTACAAGTCTTTAGGAACTTTACAGACCAGTGGTTTTCCGATAGGAAATCTGTTATTTTCGTAAAATTCAATATTTTATATCTCTGTTTAAATAGAAAATAAATAGAGTTTTATTTTTTTTAAATTTTCCTTTGTTTTACTAAATATAGCTTTTTTGAAGTGGGTGGGTGAACAGTTGTATAAAAATAATGCATGTTCCTCATAGATATGAGTTCTATCCTTAAGTGTATAGTATACTTGTACGACCAATTTTTCATTCAAATTATTTATTTTTTGATTTTTCAGAAATTTTGATGTTTGTGGCAGTAATATTTATATAACCTGAGAGAGAGAAAGCAATTGATTCCATGGGAATAAAAAATCTAAAAAATAAAATATTTATTACTGACAATTGAAAAGTGAAGTTTTTATATTTTTTTCAGCTTTACAGCATGCTTGACAGTACCACACATACAAAAAATCCTGTTTTTGCATTTGGCATCTAATTGAGGAGTTAGCAAAGAAAAGGGTGCTTCGCACTGCGTCTATATATGATAAAAAACCATTTTGCCTGCTAGCTCCTCAATAAAATGTTGGCCATTTTAGTTATTTAAGAGCTGTGACTAACGTACCTTGTGACAATTAAATTGTTTGTTAATCACATCTCTTAAATAAAAAATAAAAAATGGTTTTTATTTATGACCCTATTATGTATGCTATAAGGCTAAAAAAATTATATTAACTTCATCTTTAAGAATCAGTTATAAAAACCACTTCCATTTTCAGCTAAATGTGTAACGTTAGTTGCAATAGAATGAGAACTCTAGAAATTAAGAAAGTAAAATGCTTCAGGAAGATTTTTCCCCCTCATTCTAATAAAAATCTATATCGGATGCAAATAGTTACTATGAATTTCATGAGTAGCCATAACGATTTTAACACATATAAGTAATTTTTTAAAATTTTATAACAGCTCACATAATTATACTGCTCACTGTTTATTTAAATAAGCGAATTTCATTCTTAATTTTAATAAATCATTCTTATATGATATTTCAAATTATTTAATAATGATAAGCATTCTGGCTCTTAATTCAAACTGCAAATCCAGAGTAGAATAATTACAAAATTTTTAATTAATCCATTAAAACTATTACACAGATAAAAGCAGCCACGGAGTATTATCGTTAACAGCTTTCTGCCAGGTATCGCAGAATACTATCTATTTAAGAAAGAACCTTCTTAAAATATGAGCGAAAATACACATATTTAATTAAATCAGCCAATACCCTTAAGAGAAAAAAGCACTTAACTAATTAATTTTGGCTACACGAATGTGTTAGTCTTGAACATTCTGAAAGATTTAAACAAAGCAACATCTTTTCAATCTCGTACATGACTCTAAACCACACTTAAGATGAATTAGCGAATCCCATCACGAAAAGCCGTTGCTCCTTCTACGAACTTTAAATAGATAAATGCTGGGGAAAACGACAGAGAAATAAGGAGCTCGATTTTGGTGATCTGATTAGAGATCCTGCAAAGTTTTTGCGATGTGAGTGAGAGAGAGATGCTGGAGATTGCAGGGAATGGACTCTTACAGGAAGATTGTTAAAATTTTTCTCTGGAGATAAAGTTTCCGAGGATGAATAAAAATGAAAATTTTAAGTATCGCGATATCGGTTTTAAAATAATATTGCTTTTGAAATTTCTTTATATGACTGAGAGTGAGTGACAAGTAATAAATATGATCTGTGCGCAATGCGGCTTTGAGATAAATTCTTTAAAAAATAAGTTATTGCCTCAATATTTTTCTTTGTTTAAAAAGTTATAGGTAAAGTTAATTATTTTCATGGAAACTAAAGTGTATATACACGCCATACCTTGATATTTTTTCGGAAATAATAGATATCAAATTTTCGCTAATTATTCCTTTCGATGTGATTAAGAAAAATTGTAGATTTAAGATGCTTTGTTAATATTTATTTGAAAGCAGTCTACGACTTCAAATGACCAGTGAAGGACCTATAGGAGATAAAATTTGATTTCTTTTACACCAAAAATTAAATGAAAATACAGGGTGACCAAGAATTGTTAGACACTTTATAAAAAAATAAATTTAAAAAATCTAAGCATTAATTGCTAACTAATGTTATGTAATTGCTAGCTAGTTGCATACCTAACAAAAATAATACAGGGTGGCCATAATTAAACTGCAAGTGTTCAAGGGGTGCTGGAGAGAAAACTACCAGGAATATTCCAGTGAAACTTGGTATCTACACGTTTCAGAACATGCGCAAGTCAAATATGCAATTAAAAAAATGGCCATTTTCACCCGACAAATGGTACTACATCGTGTTTCAATGCTTATGGACGTCATATATGCAAATTTTAAGCCCATAGAACAGTGTAAAAACAAGAACACATTGAGTAATGGTCAATCATGACTCTGAATAAGAAGGAACGTGCATTGTTAGTGAAGATATTCTATCAGAATGGTAGGAATTATTCAGCTACTCTGAAAGAATACCGGCGTATGAAACGATTAAGAAGAAGTCCAATAAGTGTCAATGAGAATAAATAATGGTTTAATTGTTTTCCAAAGCGTCTTTATGAATTGTTTAATTTGGGATCTTAATTTACATTAATTTTTGATTACATGTTACTGTAAAAATTTAGTTACTGTAGCGAATTGTATGGAATTTTGATAAACTGTAAATTATGTTTTATATTGTTTATAATGCCTCTTAGAATGTCACTACGCTCTGTCTATCGGTTTTGGAAGTTGTATATGCCACCGTTGAGCTTTGAAATACGGCAGAGCGCCATCAATCGGGTGAAAATGACGGTTTTCTTGCATATTTGACTTGCGCATGTTCTGAAACGTGTAGATACCAAATTTCACTGGAATATTCTCAGTAGTATTCTCTCCAGCACCCCTTGAACACTTGCAGTTTAATTATGGCCACCCTGTAGATTTCCATATGAGATCCTTTGGCGCCTCGTTCAACATCGGGACTGTAATTGGGTTTTGTAAGCATGGAGCTTAATCTCTTGTGCAAGATATCATGGACAGTTGATTTTGGAATTTTCAGTTCTCTGCTTGGTCGACGAATGCTTTTTTGCGGGCTTCGGTTGAAACTTTCATAGACTGCATCAACTGTCTCATCGCTTACGCTAGGCCTACCGCCTCCGAGACGATACAATATACTACCGTTTTCTATCAGCTTTTTCTTCCCTCTCTTAATAGAATGGAGGTGGGACATGTTCCAAACGATAACGTTTTTTATGTTTAACCCGTAAGCAGGCACGTCTACTTTTGTAACTTAAGCACTCGCATGGGGTAAATCTTACCCCATTTTGTCTTCTTTATATTTTTGACTAAAAACGTTTTAAAAACAAATTTGTCCACTTATAACGTAAAATACATCAGTTCTGTTACGTTTCATGGAAAGAAATCGTGCTTTTTATACTCATTTAGAAACTTTCTGGCAGTTTCTTTAAATATCGTGCTTTCTGAGAAGAAAATCGCATATGATATGCTTTATACCTAAAAACACTAATTACTTTATTAATGTGATATTAATTTCATTTAATAGCCTTTCGTCAATACATACCAGTAGTGTAACGTCAATTTATAGTTAATTTACATTTAGTTTATACTTAGTTTACGTTAATAACGTAATGAAACGTTGTTAGTCGCACGGGAGTATTTAATCCAAAAGTGGAATGTTCTTCCCTTCCCGATAACAAAGAAACGAAATTCCTTCACGTACCCCAACTAGACCTTGAATTTGAAAGGTAGAAGACGGGGCAAACTTGTCTCAAAAAATGTCTCCCATTTTACGAAGAAAAAAAGTCGCTGGGGTGAGATTTACCCCAGCGCGAGTGCTTACGGGTTAATGACATATTTAAATTCTGCGAAACGTAAGACACACTCTACTTCCATACTTATACTTTACTTTACTGAAACTCCTCTTGGCAGGTAGACAAGTCGTTGACACGTAGCGCCACCTATCAGTTTTTCGGTACAAACTGCAGGAAACCAAAATCTAGCACTTTTATTAGTCAGGCATCATTCTATTACCCATTCACATTCAGTGTAATTATTTAATTTTGTAAAATGTTAAAAAATTCTCGGGACACTCTATTTTATGAACGTAACACACTTCGAATGATGATATATTAAAACACGATCAAATGTGTAACCTTTTGTATTGCCATACATTCACAAGTTAGAGCTTTGAATACTGAGATTGAAATGAATTGGCATGACAAATGCATGGAAGCTCCTTTATACTCATTTGACTTGGCATAAACTACTCATGAGTTGTGGGATGCTAATAATAGAGTACAAAGTAAAATTAGAGTTAAACACTAGAACCATGGATCAGATATTACATTCATTTGTAATTTAAACTTCATTAAATCAAGATAAAGTGAAAATGATTTTAATAAAACTAAAACCTCTCTCAGTTTAAATGAAATTTCTTTTATTTGCTAATTTTTAATTAGAATAAAATAACTACCTATCTAAAATAAGGATTTTGCTTCGTGGGTTATTTGTATTTTATTGTATTTTAGATGTATATTTTATATTTGCATTTTAATGTGAAATTTCGTTTGTAGGAACATATATGAAAGATCGCAGTTTCTGAATTAGACAAGGCTATAGCCGCTATATATTTTTTACATAGAACAAAACAAATTATGGTAGAACATATATATAAATACGGGATAATTAAGGAGAAAAAGATTAAAGGAGTAAAACGAGTAAATAATTTTAATAGGGTCGGCAAAAATGGGCAATGAAAAAAGACCTTTTTCAAGACACTGATACTCTGTGTTGGAAACATTCGGGTATTATTATGTAATTTTAATTAATGGAATAATATAAATTTGTAACTTGATGATTTTTCTCGTGGTTTATGAGTAATCTAAATATAATTAAGTTTATTAATGAGAAGAATACCATACATAAAAGTAGTCTCAGATTTTATTATAACAGTATTCTTTATATGCTTGATAATGTAAACATACGATTTTAGAACTTTAATAAATAATACATTAAGTCTTTGATTAGTTTTATGGTCTGATATAACGTACCTGAATAGTAGATACTGACTCTCCGAGTAGCTGGTTTTCTATGATTAGAATATTGAATTTATGAGAATAAAATGAGTATGTCACATATTTGCTTATTCATTTTTTCATGTTATATTTGTATTTTCATTCTTATCATATTTCGTTTGATGAGAGATCTCCAAATTTATTAGTATTTGTCCAAGCGTTTTCGTTGGTATTGCTTTCTTTTCATTTTTGATAACTAAAAATATAGGTTTCCGAGTTTTGTAAAGTAATCAAGTGAATGCTGCTAGTAAAACTAATTATATGAAGCTTCATTATTTCTTAGGATCTGAATTAGAAAAATGTGGCTTGCAGTGTGTTTTTCTAATAACGAACGAAGATCTTATAAATTGTCTTAGTCACTACGCGCCATGAATAAAAATGTTTGGGTCTTGAGAGAACCAGAACAGGAATTAAAAAATCTCGTAACATGAAAAATACATAAATAAATAAATAAATAATAATAATAGAATTTTGAAGATAATTTTTATTCGGTTGAATTTAATTTAAATTTTTAAGCATTTTAGTTTGAAAATAAAACAAGAAAAAAACTAAAAAAGAACAAGAAAAATATTTTCATAGCTGACTGTGAAAAAAAAAAAAAAAAAAACATGGGACTATGCGTTTTGAAAAAGTTACCCTATCTAAAATACAAATGTCACAAAAGAGCTCCTGTGACATCATATAAGGTCACATTTGTCACAACACTATCACAGACTAAGTGCGCTGTGACTCGTAAGTGATGTGACCCCAATGTTTGGGTCCTTTACGTTCTTTATTTTGTGACCAGTCACCAGTTGACGTCACGGCGAAGTTATACTTTGATCACTAAGTCACTGCATTGTGAAATTACTGCTGGACTGCTCAGTGACTGCTAGTTGTAGTATCTTCACAACAACGTCTTAGGTACCATTCTTTGCGATTTTGTAAATCAACTTATTTTCCTATAATTTTTTGAGGAATTGGATTGTTATAAAATTTAATGAGTAAATTCGAAAATAATAAACGAGTAATATAGTGTTTTGCAGTTGTGAAGTAATGTACTTTAGTTGAATTTATTTATTTAAAAAATAACCATAATGGTTTGAAACCGTAGGGTGACTGCACAGCTCCGTTTCAGACACTAGTTATGAATATAATGTGACTATCTTGTGTAGTCTCTTTTCGGTCACAGGTAACAGATGGGCTAATTGGATTTTGTTCTCATTCATTCCAGCCAACGCTTCCAACTGCATTTAAATCGTCCTCTTTTGTAAAAATAAATAAATTTATTAAAATATTAAGGTGAGTATATTTATTCAATGTGCATTATGTTATATTATTTATATGAAACGGTTATGCTTTTAAGATTAAAATTGAATGTCTTTTTTAACCCTTATCGTATTTCACGATAATAAGATAAAAGTCAAGTCTAAATAGAATAAGCAAAATGAGTTAACCCAAGTGAAGAGTTATTTGTCCACTTTGTTACCGAGATATAAACGTAATTTACTTTTTAACTCTTATATTAACATAATTAACGTGTGTATACATCATCAAAATATAGTAACTAGAAACACAGTAAATTTACAATTGTAAAATAATAATATTTTTCTTTCATCAAGGAAAAATGTGCTGTCTGCATTGAACGCGAAAGAGTGGATATATGTTAAAATATTATTTGACGAAATGTGTTTATTTAATTACTGTGGGATATTTGAGAGCAGGTACAGTGGATCATTGAAGATATTCGTGGTTCAGGGAATAGTTTTCAAATGAGAAAATTATTTAAAGTTGGTATCAAACAGCTTAACTATGGAAAAAGTTAAACTTTGATTGCGGCGGGAAGAAAGCGCCATTTTGCTTTTTTCATTATCTGAATGAAATTTGAAGAAAGTACGACTTGATGTTATTACACTTGAAATTTTCCAAGTAAATATGAGTTATGCGGTATGTTTATATAGTCTAAATTATATTCTTTTCTATTATATGGCATTCAAATGAATATTTCAACGATTTCGAATTTTGAGGTGAAAATAATACATTGGTTCATATGGGGCACACTGGGTCACCTGAAATCGGGTGCAGTGTGTCAGTGAATCATTGTTTTCCCACTTACATATATTATCTTTCTCCAAATGTCTTACTTTTTAATGATTGAATGATCTAAATTTATCTAAACAAATCTTCCGAATCATCCACAGAAGCTTAATTTTCTCAAGAAAATTATTTAAAGCAAGAAATGACCCCAGAGATAGTCTTAAAACTGCAAGCAACTACAAGAATAGCTCAACTGAAGAAGAGGATGAATGAAAATGCTCTTGTGAATCCTCAAATTTGAAGATGTAGAGGATTTTAACCTTGGCGGAGATTTTCTGTTATTGAAGTTCTGCGGCAAGAAAAAATACAGTTTTAAACAGTATGTTAATAATTTCTATAGGTAAAAATGAAAATGAATTTGAAGTGCACTATATGAAAAGAATTCAGACAGGTTATGCGCTTTATCTTTGATGATGCAGACATTTATAGAACATACAGTAAAGATGTTGTGAAGAAATTACCAAAAGTAAATATATTGCAAGGAACTTAGAGAACAGTAACAAAGTTGACTTTTGCTGTATATTTTCAGTTATATAATGTCAAATAGTCGTAGTAACAGTTTTTGATGTGTCTTAAAAATAACTATAAAACTAAAATTTTGTAAACTAGTAGCACTCAAAGTGATATTATATAACTAAAACCTTTTTCTTTACCTTTATTAATAAATTTAGCGTGTGTATATTTTGAAAACATGAAATTAACATTTACCTTATAAACTTTAATATCTAACTTAACGCTGAATATTGTCGGGCAAAAAAAAAAAAGATTAAACTACTCACTATCGAATTATAGAAATTTTTGTGTGTGTAGCCCTTTTATGGGGTACACTGGTCAAGCGCCCGTCCATGGTAAAAAGAATACACATTTGATTTTTCTACAGCACTATAAACTTTCCTTTATTACATTGGTTTAACTGTTTTATCACAGCATTTAGTTAGACTAATAGGGATTAAGACTTTTTAAAATTAGAACCTTACTTAAAACTACAAATTTACGGATAAATTAAAACGCAGATGAATTCATGATTAAGCACTCTTTTATTAAGTTTAATAATTAAAGGTCTTTTGTCATTTTGTCAAGTATTACATATCTCTCAATACCATGTATTTGAATGCAAATGTTCAATATTTTACTAAAACAGCCAGACTACTGAGAATATACCTGTAAGAATTTCCAAATGCAATACAAATGTTTCTAAATCTATACGTCATATGTGTTTATCTTAACTGATAAGGAGAAAGCATCCGCTTCTATACGGAAGACTCACGCTATTTCTTGCCAAGACAAACCTTTCATATCTCATTTCAAAGGCAAATAATTGCATATCTATAACAGGGAAAACACGAATATTACAATACCTTAATGCGTCCTATGATGAATTTAGTGAATTCATTGTAGCCGGATAATGTAGTCTAAGAAACATGGTATCGAAGATATTAGAGAAAATTGAATTTATTTTAAACTTACCTGGGGTCTTCTGAAGTCTATATTAGTCCTGATTGTTCTTTGGTTGAGTTCTAACACAGGTCTGAAGTTATCTGAGAGAGGTGCCCTTGGGTTCGTTTCATCACCTTGCATCAGTCTCCGGAGTGCGAATAGCTAGAATAACAGTGTAGGAAGCTATTTTCAGACACATGAAATGACATACTTGTATGTTTGTTTAGAACGACATACTGGCACAAAGCTCGTATGCGTAGTTATTTATTTGGTTTTGATAGTAAAGGGAAACTTGAAAGTGAGTTTATAATAGGATTTTCGCAGTGGAATAGTTTTAGCAGATTTTAAGGAACCAGTAAAACACCAACACCATGCGATACATATAATAATATTCATATACAATAGCACTCCTTTAATGAAATAACGGTTGAAGGAATATCTCGCTTATTGCAATAAATTTTGCATATGCCGTAATGTGCCATAGCTACCAACTGCTACGGAATATAATTAACCGCTGTATGTAAACAGGATATTTTTAATTATTTTTTTCCAAAATATTAACCAGTTCCCGCACACGGTACAAACATTTCGCGATATTTTAAGCCTAAAATTCTTGTTTAAAAAAAAAAAGAAGCTAATTATATTTCGTAGCAGTTGGCAGCTATGATAAATCAAGCCGTAATAATTAGTCAATGCGACCCGGACAACAGAATATCTCGCTTACTAGAATAAATTTTGGTGCCAAATTTAATATTCCGTTAAGCAATTTCGACTGTATATCTACCAATGCTCTTAGTTTTGGAGTTAGGCTATCATCTTACCAAAAAGTGGCTATCAGCAAAAGTAAGACTACACAACTCTAATATTTTAGTGCAAGCGCCGCCTGGCGACTCTAGTGAAAAGCCGCAGTACGTCCTTGCGTGATTGCATCTCCTTTTGTTCTTTAAAAATAACATAAAAAATGATTTTATACAAGTGTTATAAGCGCTAACAACATTTTATTATTTATAATCACTTGACGTTTTGGTAGTTAGGATAGTTTCCAAACTTTAACTTATTTTGGATGGGTACATGAGGATAAAAAAAAATCATATTAATTTACATTATAAATAATTTATAAGAATATGTTTTGGCTACCTCTATTAAGAAGCAATTCAATAAATGATGTTTTTGATGATGAAATAAAGTCCGTAAATAATTGCCTTCGGCAATACTTTAGCGACTCTCTTATTTATTTATTTTTTCCCAAAAGCGGGCCTCTGTCCCTGGAGGCATTGGCCACTACTAAGGCCGGAGATGTTGGTATTATTACTATGGGACAGTTATTAGGTACTGTCCCATAGTAATTTAGGTATTAGGTATTAGGTATTTAGGTATTAGGTAGAGACGGATACATCGACAGCCACGCCCAGTCGGGGATTGAACCCCGACAGCCGGGAGTTGAACCCAAGACCGTAGTGCGGTGCTTTATCCACCATACAATCTGGTCGGCATGTACGGTTTTTAGATATAATTTTGTAATGTAAGAGCTGCGGTGTATATTTAAAAACAATTCAATAGTTTTCGAATTTTATTTACATGCCATCCAATACTTTACTCTGTATGGGACCCCCCCCCCTACCGGACACCTGGCATATCATCTATCTGTTTGTCTGTTAGTAATAACTTTTAGTCTCTTGTCTCGCGAAAGAACTTGAAGTGTCATCAAGGGGTTCAGAGTAGGATGCTTATATTTTGACAGTTGTTTTAAAAGCGAAAAACGACTGTATTCCTTGATTTCATCGATAGTCAAATAAACGTTATTTTAATTGTTTTCTGTTAAATATTAATTTTAATTTGTTTGCTTATCTGTTTTAATTAATTAATCTGTTTGCTTGCTGAATCACTGGGCTACTCCTTCACCCCTATAATCATCAAGTGGTTTCCAGTTGTGCATAAGCAATTTTGATTCTCCCAAAGAGCAATTATGAGTCTCCCTAGCTTGCACCTTTCTTTATGTCTTTAGAACAACATTCTGTATCAACCTGTATATGTGACTGAATCTTACACGGTACAAAAATCAACCTGTATATGGGACTGAATCCTACACGGTAGAAAAATTTCTCGATATTTTAAGCCTAAAATTCTCGTTTTTTTAAAAAAAAAGAAGTTAATAATTATATTTCGCAGTAGTTGGCAGCTATGATGTATGAAGCCGTAATACTTAGTCAGTGCAATATAAATTAAGCTATCCTCTATGTATTTTTATAGTGTTTTGAAATTTCTTTGTTTAAGGAAAAAAAAAAAAAAAAACCTTCCAGAAGTGAAGAACGGACGTTATGCTGAGACATCCTCCTCGTTAAAAGACTTCACAAATTGTAATTAAAGTCTATTAAAGTCTTTGGGGGTCCTTTATGGAGTTATCACTCATAAGTGAAATTATATGGAAATGGTATCGGGTTTCAACCCATAATTGTAAACTTGCCATTGTGTATCTTGTTAGTAGATTACTTTAAAGGGGCAAGTTATTTTGCCTCGGAAACTGAAGTATTTGTGGTTATCTAAAGTGAACGAGTTCATACATTTATTTTACAAAATTTATGAATGAATTTTTAAAATATGAAATGTCTTGTAGTAGTTTTTTTTTCAGTTAAGTTTGATTAAATCATGTATAAAGTATAGGAATATCTAACGGAAGCTGCTTTAATATTATACTGGAAAGTTTTATGTCACATAAAATTCAAATTATGTCTCCCATTATTTCTTTCTTGGCAAATATTATTCAACATTCTATTATATAATTTTATTTAAACATTTAGTTGAAATACCTTATTCAGAAAACACATTATGATTCTCTTGATTTTAATGCTTTTGTCAATTATAAATTATTTCCTTTTATTATTATATTCTAATTATCTAATTTTTTCCTTTTTAATTCCATTTCAAAATACATCTGTTGAGCAAGTAAAATTAAGTAATTTTAATTAATAATTAATATAAATGAGTTTTAACTGTTTTCAGATAAAATTTGCACAGTTCATTAAATTAGTGTAATTACTATTAGAACCTGATTAACAATTCAAAAATAAATAACATGTTTTAATGAGTTGTATTTGATCTTAATTGCGTATTTAAAAGCGCTAATTGTTCATTAAGTAATCCAGACTAGTTAAATCGAATCAAAATTGCAATAAATTCAATGTTTGAAATGTTTTTCAGAAAAATGGATGTTTTAATAACAATAAACTGTTTAATAGAATCTTTCATTATTAATTTTACTCAAATATCCTTCTCGTTTTAAGAAAGAAAAAGCCAGTTTATTTTTATTTATTTATTTTTTTAAAAGAAACTACCCACAATTTTTTAATTAACTGCAGATATCAGTGGTGGGCGTTATGGAAAGCCTACACATAGGCATCTATCTACGGGGAGGGGCTCCTTCGGCGGAGGACTTTTAAGGGGTTCTAACGCGTATTCAAGTTACATCTGGAGAAAACCGCTCAAAATTCCAAACCGTCAGACAGCCGTGCACAGGCCCAAACCCGTGACCTTCATACTTAGTCCATATACCATATTCAATGACTTAGCCACTCAGCCATTGTGGTGCTGAAAACAGATATCAGATTTGGACATAAGAAAAACTGATTCTGAATAATTTTTGGTACCAGAGATGGTAACTTAAAACGCAAAGGAATATTGTCCTCTCGAAAGAGAGAAATAGCGTGGTGAAATGCGTGAGTTTGACACATTTTTTTTTTTTTAAACTGCTATAACATCACAGGATGAAGAAAATTTTATAGCAGAAAAAATTCTACCGGAACACTGATTTTATTTTTCAACAAGTTAACGTACACGAAATAGATATTCTTTATGACCATTCTTATTAAAGAAAAAAATTAGTATGTTACATGAAAAATGCCGGAACACTCTTTTATTTTCCTACAAGTTAACGTAAACGAAATAGATATATTGTTTACGACAATTCTTATTAAAAAAAGAATTAGTAAGTTACATGAAAGATAAATCAAGGTGTGAACCCATGACTTACAAAACACCTTGAACCATTCTGTTTGTGTTTTTACTTTTTATAAGTGAATATTTAACACTTATGATCACATTGTTGATTAACAGAGATAAGTGGGCACAATTTCAGCTGAAAATTTTTTTAAATAAAGTAGGGAAAAATAAAAGACTACGTTAAAAAAGTCTCTCGTTAGTTTTCAAAAGTGACACTTTTTAAGTTTGCATGTGATCCCCGTTTAAAAAAAATATCCCAAGTAGTAAAATGCACTCCATACACAAATGAGATGATGTACGAAATTTCAGCATTATATCCCAAAAGTTTTAGAGAAAATCCTTTAACAAAAATTTTCAGGGGCTGTATGTGAATTTCAACGCAAACGCTTATTGCTAGAGTGCAAAAATCTTTTTTTCGAGAGCCATTGTCTTCGAGAGCCATTGAAAGTGGTTTAAGTCAGCGTACATTTATCTTTATACCTGACACTTTTTAGGATATTATTCTCAATTTTTGTTCATTAACTCGTTGGTATACGGGGCACATTTTACTATCTAGGAATTTTTTGTGCGGGTCTAAAATGAAAGTGATAAGCTTTTTATTAGCGCAGTAGTACTTTTTCTTTGCTTACTTTGAGCATTTTATCAACTGACTTTGCTCACTTATCTCTAATGAGTAAAGAATTAAAGAGTGTTATCATCTTCTTTGGGCACCCTATATGAAACCAATAATAAAACTGTTACTAAAAAAGGGAAAAAGTATTTAAATAGATTTGTTGGGTGTATTGTGTACGGAGGTTTATGAAAATAAATTTATTTGCCAGTTGGCATGTGTATCTTTTCCCCTTGCCAGGAGTTTCAAACTGCTCCCTGTAAATGATTACTTACACAGAAATGTCGGATTCAATAAGTTTCACCACTGAAAAATCATCATGTACTTAGGGATTTTCTTAAATTCTACAGTGTCTTCCATTTACCTAACTGAAGGAACAGGAATTCAGAAACCATGGTAAAGTGCTCACATGCTTACACGGGACAAGAACATATCCTAAACGACTGAAGTAATTAGATATACCGCTCAAATAAATATGCAAAATTATGCTTTGGGATATGTGTCAACTATACGTAAACCAATTATTCTGAGTACGGTAGATATGATTATTTTCTACACCAATATCATCTAAACATTCCTCTGGAACTTAAATTTAATAAATTGTGGGAATCAATCATTTTCTGTTTGTAGGCGTCCATTTTAATTGGAGTAGTCAATATTTTGCGTAATATATCTGTAATTTTTATTTATTAAAAAAAAGCGCATAAAATTCGTTTGCACGAGAGAGTACATACCAAATGATTTTCTGTTGTATGTATTGGTACACTCTTGAAAAAACCGATGTTTTACGTACAAGATACATTTTGTATTGTTTTATTATTTCATTACCTTGGTTCTTTTTTACTTCTTTGATCATAATTAGGGTTGGTCTCTTTAGGAATACATTTTTCATGAGCAGATATTATTCGCGTTTGATAAAATTTTAATAATCGGAGTCTGCAGAATATAAGGAGGACCAGGAATTGAAAAACTGACCAAACAATCTATTATTATTATATGTTGATTGTATCCAACAATTTAAACTAGTTAAACAAAGAGGTTGAATTTTGGTAATATTCTAGAGATCCTTTTTTGACGACAGCTGGCTGTGCGGCCCAGCAGCTGTCGTCAAAAAAGGGTCTCTAGATCTGTAGCACGCGATGAACGTTTCGATCGTCCACCATCTTGCTGGTAGTTAAAATGGGGCGATGGCAACGGTTGCCCTTTTTTCAGCATTGGGAAAGGCAAGGATTCGCATTAACCCTCATTGGATCGCATTAACCCTTTGAGGGTTAATGCGATCACTATAATGTCGTTTCAAAATCATTACATGCAAAATTCAGCAAAAATGTACATATAGTAATAAGAAAAAGAGAACACAGATACAATTTTAACACAGTTATTGTCTTATATCTTAACACGAATAATAATGTACTAGACAAGTTATTACATAAACTGAGCGGAAATACTTATAATATCAGGATGCAAATTGCATTTAATTTAATAAATGTTCTCTTCAGCAATATGCACATTAACCCTTGCGCAAGTATAGCTTCGAATAAAATAACCCATTTTATTCTTTAGAAAAAGGCCTCAAAGACTACGTCTTCTCAAAAAAGAAATCAAGAAAGACATTTAACAATAGCATGTTTTCAGAACAGTAAAAGTATTGCCTTTTAAAGACTAAGTATTTTCCTTATCAGTATCATGAATGACCGAATAAAGCTGTTTTCCTGGTAACACATCTAAATCCTTTCCGGTACATGAGTTCTATTGTAAGCTAAATTCATCAGCGCATGATCCGACGTCTGATAAGGCAAATTTCGGATTTTCATCTGGGTGCTCATTTCCACTATATGCGGATGTAAGTTTATAAATGAACTTGCAGAATCCAAGAAACACATTGACGATTTGATAATGGCTTGCAATTTAGGAATTTAGTATCGATAGATGGTTTTAAACGTTGTCCTCTGGCTTGCGGGATATTTTGTCATTGGTTAATTAAGCGTATCTTTTATTTTAAATGTTAGTTTATCGTTAAACTTCGCTATTTTCATAATCGTAAAAATAAGATTTTATTTAGCTTTTTATGAGCTGTTTGAATAAGTTATATAGTTTTGCTAAAATATAGTTGTTATTTGCTGGGTACAATGTCGTTATAAAACCTTATTACTACTACAGTCAAGTCCCCTAACTGGAAAATTTGTTAAAATGCTATCTTGCTTAATGTAATAAATTTTTATGTATCAAACCATTGTAAATTATTAGTTTGGTCCCGGACAATGTATTATAACGCTCATTAGAATAATTTATTCTGGAAAATTGGCTATTCCAATCAGCGAGCTCGACGGTATATTAAATGGAGTTACGTTATTTTAGCTCAAAAGAACTAAACAATAACAAAACTCCGTTGAGATTTATTACTTAGCTCAAAAGATTGAACAAAAAATGATAAATCAAATTTTCTCTTATTTTGTTAATTTTTGAGTAACAACATGCTAATGTTTTTAGTAGAAATAACATATGCTTTTGAAAGGCTATCTAAATACCATGAATTGTACTAACTGCTTCGTTTCGCATAAAGCTCTAATTTCTTATGTAAGCTCACTGATTATGTTCGCAACAAGTAGAATAATTCAAATATCATAAAATGTAAAATATTTTTTTTTCGCCAAATAAAATTAACTGCGTAATTAAACAAGAATAAAAAAGAAATTCGGATACCATCACGCAGCTTAAAAACTTAATGTGTGAGTGTAAAATGTATTTACTAATAATTACACTTAGTTTTAATTTATACTTAATTATGAATATAAAGCTAATTTACGCTTAACTCTATATTATTTTTACTTAAATCTAAATTAACTTATTCGAACATTGTCTATGCCCCCATTTTATATTTTAACAATGTGCATTTTCTCAAAAACGATCTCGAGTCAAAGTCAAACTTATTGTTTTTGTATATTAAAAATTATTTATCATAAAATATAGTTTATGTATAATTATAATATTTCATCATCATTTATGTCTCGGTTTACGTTTTAAAAAAAACGCACAACTCGATGATTAATTAATCGCAAATCTAAAATAGGCTATTTCGCTTATACTGGAATACTTTTATGAGAGGGTGTGTGTATACTAATACTGTTATGTAAATAAGACAATTCAAACTCATATTGAAGGCTAGATAAAGAAAAAAACACATTCACGTTAATGCAAAGATAAAACGCATTTTTTAAATTCCTTTTCAGATATAACTCGAAAAATACTAACACTGTGGATCTTACTCACCCAAAAGTATTAAAAAAAGAAAATCAAGATTACATTACCTTCCTCAGAAGTTTTAAAGATAACACCCCACATTAATTACCCGAAAACTTGACAGCTTGCGACATTAAAAGTCTTTAAGGTTGGCCTAAAATTAGTCATACTTTATACCAGAGAAAAGATTTTGTCACTATGGCTACGTACCTGCTGTTTCGTTATGTAGATAGGCTTATTCATTACTATCCACGTCACGGTCTCGTAACATCCTGGCATTGTGGTTGACCCCTCGTATGTCATGTAATATGGCGTTTCAGGTAGAAGATCACGTAGAGAGAGATACTTAAGAGGAGCTTCTTGTCCTGAAATGCGAAGAGATTCACGAATATGAATACATAATTTGATCATTTTGAAGAATTATGCGAAGAAAGGCTGCATGCATTAATTAGGTTAAAGCAATATTTTTGAGAGATACTGTTCTTTTCTTAAGTTATACGAAAAAATAGTTTAATAGAGAATTTAGATTTTTTTTTTTCATATTTAGTAGATTTTTTTTTCAAAGCTTATTTTCTGAAGATTTTCAAAGAATTTTATAATGCGTGTTTGTGAGGAACTGTGTGCTGATGGAGTAAAATAAAGCATTTTTATACAAACAAAAATAATTATTCCATGTAAGAATGGAAATCATTAGTATTTATTTACAGGATGCTTGGAAATAACATTACAATTCTTAAACGTGGTAAAGGACTCCAAGACCATTCAGAATTTCATAGCAATGCAGGGCTTGAAATCTCACCTCATCCAACTATTAATAATCACAAAAAAAAAAATGCTGAAGTGCTAGCGTTTTTATTAAACTTTATTACAAATGAGCTTATCTGAAAAGTGCATAATTGAAAATCAAACATAATTTGTAATTATCACTGTTACTTTAGGATTTTTGAGATAAAATAGTTTAGTTTTAACATAGTGCAATTTGAAAATTTTACCAACATCTTCTCTTAAAGTATGCATATTAAACATGTTCTTAAGGTAACACTTCCGTCCCTCCATTGATATGCAGTCCGAGTTGTGTTGGATCCCTTTACCACGCTGCAGGTTTGGCAGATGTTCTCAGAAAGTTCTATATTCGTATACTGATGAATCCAAGTGAAATACGTGATCGGTACTAATAAAACGAATTATAATATAAACAGTTGTTACTTTGCCAGTGATAATCTTGATTTACGATTCGCTCACGAGGAAGATATAACTAACTTTTTTTCTACCTTTCTCTTACTGATATTTTTTAAATATGAATTTGCGACATTTTATATGTTTAAACGATGTTTTAACGAGCTGTGCTTTTATTGGACTTCATTAAAAGTCAGAAGAAAAATACATTCTAACCACATGAAAATAAGGATAGTTACGTTGGTATTAATATATCTGAACTCTCAATTCATATCTCTCTGAAATGCAGATGCACGCAGGTGATCAGAATATCCTGATAATATAAATCTCTGCTGACAAACATCTACCATTTCACAAATATTTGCAGATTTTCCAATTTCGCACACAGTTAATAATGTTAGCGGCGAGTTCTCTATTTACTAGACTGTCTATAAAGGCGAATTTCAGGAACATAGACTTCAGAACTTGAGGGTAAAATAATTATAAAGGATCATTATTTTACTGTCACTCATATCTGGAATTTTGTGTACCCTTTCCTAAAATATGATATTGTTTCTGGTTTATTACAACCTGGATTTTAGTGTATACACTAATACCTACATATTAATTACAGGACCTTCTGCGTAATAAATTCACATTCGTTGTGAGCCAAATAGACTTTATTAAGTGGCTATATTTTAAGATGCGACGACCATTCATAAAAGAATTAATATGTATATTATTTCAATTGTTTTAACTTGCAAAGACGATAAGGAGTTATATGTTAATGCTATGTAAGGTATAATTTTAAGTTAAATAATACGGTGATGTTAAAGCATTTTTGTCACTCCAAATAAACTGTAAACGAATACTTGTTGAATATTTTGTTCACGAGATAACACTACTTGTCTCAGGCAACATGTTACCAAGTGCAAAATCGCAACTTTTCCAATAGCGCCTTTTTCATCTTCTGTAAATGTAGTTTCTGAAACAAAAAGTGCTGACATTAATGTGGGACTAAAATAACTTACCATTCATTTAAAATAGTAATGTTTAGAAAATAATATGGTATAGAATCAAATTCATCTGTTTTTGTCACTGATTTTCTGTTCCATAGCTTAAAGTAAATATATGACGCTGGGGATGTTAGGTAAACTCAAGTACAAGTTGTTATCTCGCATTTATTATTATTATTATTATTGGAGTTCTTTGCTTTCAAGAAACTCATAGGATTCGTGTTGGTTTTTGCAGTTGGAGATATTTTGATTCTTTATCACCGGCGGGGATGATTTAATTAGTGGTGGGTTTTAGAGTTATTAACATGTTTTCCGTGCCTGGCGATTCGATCAGATTAAGCGACTGACTTTATTAACCTATGAATTAATTATGCGGCGGAAACTTATTTTTTTTTTCGTTTTGTCTTTTTCTGTTCATTATCGAACTTGGTATTTTTTCATTGCTCATTCATTTATAATTTGTTATACCACATAAAAATATGCAAAATATTTATTACTTAAATCGTTATTAATATATAAAAACATCATATCGGATAAAATGAATTCTACGATGTTCTATAAAACTAGATTTAGTAGAATATTTAGAAATAAATTACATTATTGATGTTATTTTGAAGTTTTTACTGTATTTTGACCAAATAAAATATAAAAATGCTAGTTATATTTAGCATTAGCAAAACACTTCAAACAATATATCAGCAGCAATATACGAGGGTCATTTCAAAAGCTATGGACAAGGCATTGACACTAGTGTGATATATGTGTCGGACACGCGATCGCCGCCCAAGTACCTCTGCACTTCGGCAGGTGAGAGCCGGGCAAGTGGGTACTTTTTATCTGGTTGGATAACGCCCGAAACTGCCACCCGTAAGTTCCTGAGTTCAAAACCAGCTCTTGCTAAATGCTGCCTTCAAATATATCGAAGCCGAAAGTTATGTCACTTGCAATTTTAACTTCCTTAAAACAGCTACAGGTTTCTCGGATATAGCTTGCTTGGATTTTTATGAACCCGTATTAAAAATGTCATTTTTAGTAGTATGTAGTGTACTGTCGCTATTGAAGGTCGTCACTCCCATTTCATGATACTGCTCGGTCTCACGTTTCCCCTGTTGTAATGGGACAGCTGTTCCGATACGCCGAGGAAGTGTTTTCTCATACGCTTACATCGTGCGTGGGATAGTCTTATTAATCGTTCTTGTCCAAGTCATTTCGCTGAAGAAGAAATATGTTATATTTGATGAAAAAGTTCCCACCATTCCATTGGGACACGGTCTTTGTTAAAAGAGATTTTCAGCAAAAGAAAGAAATAAACAATTTATGCACATATTTTTTTAAATGCCTTCTACTATTTATTCATATCTTTTAATTTTCATTAACCCATTCGTGCCTGGATTTTTTTGCGACTTTCTTCGATTTTTGCTAACACCAGCAGTAATTTATAAATTTCTGATGTCAACTTTTTGAACAAGGGATGATTTCATTTAAAATCATTATGTATAAAAATTGAAATGTCAACATCCCACTTGGCCATATAAAATGTTTTGTGGAATTGAGGTTCAATACTCGCGAATAAAGGCTCGGAAAAATAAATAACGTTTTCGAATGATAGCGAAAATGCAGTCCCAAAAAAGGAACGCTAGGCATAAATGGGTTAATATTGGTTTTCGCTTGCTTAAAAGTAAGGTAAATAATTTTCAGGAAAAAAAGTAATTTGGGTTTGCATATATACATGTTCGACCTCTACACTTTAGAGATATGCGGACAAACGCAAAAGAAAGGCTATTCTTTAAAAAATTTAAAAATCCATTTTTTTCCCCAATATTTGCTCCCATTTGTGATAAAAACCTAATTTTTTTTTTTTCTCTGACTCAATAATATACTTAAAAAGGTTTTACCGAACCAATAAAATACTGGTGTAAAGACAATCATAAATGCGAAATAATTGCTTTTAGTAATTTCACAAAAATTGACGGAATAAATAAAATTCCTGTAAAAATTGTACATGCAGTCGATATGACATTTCAGCCATTGCATTTTATTAAATACGGGTACCAAACAGATAGAGAAGCAAATACAAATAACTGTTTAAAAAAATTCCTTTATAGTTAGCAGATTGGAACAAACATTTATTGGTTTTACAACAATTTCCACTATTTTCATTCGTCATTATTTTAAGTTTTACGCCATGGCAGATGAATTATTCATTTCTAGAATCCTGTGCATAATCAAAACTGCAAGGCATTTTTATATTTATTTCGGTCATTGAATTAGAAGAAAATCATCAAAAAATTATGAGGCCCTGATTTGCTCAGAGCAGATTAAAGTTAAAAAAATAATAATAGCAAAACAGAAATTTGTTACTCACTTCATTAGATTTTTTACCCTCAAAAGCCGTAACTAATAAATGACTGATTTATACATGAGTAAACTGTGTAGTATGATTATTTTATGAGAATTAACGACTTCATTTACTGAGAAACGTAAAAAAAAAAGAAATAGTTCCAGGAAACTTGAAAGGTTGCATAAAATTCGTATCCATGTATCTATTGTAAGAAATTTACGTCCACGTTATTTTGAAAGCTACAATAAAGGAAAATGTTTAAAGATGATAATATTAAAACAAATGTTAAACTGGTAAAGATGTACGCAATGAGGCAATGCAATTGCTTTAAACTTCAAAGTGTTTAATTTAATATTAACGATAATCTTCACAGACAGCATGTTGTCAGAATGGGAGTTCTACTGTAAGTTCTAAGACTAACAGACACAAATAGATTTTTTTTAAATTATTGATAACAGTATTAATACCATTAGTAATTTTACTGTAAATTCAAAGCATCTTATTAAACGTTATTATGTACATACTTTTTGATACTTTATAGACTGTAAAACACCACAAAAATCAAATATGTATTTTTCAAATTATAGTAAAAAATACAAGAAATCACGTAGTCGCTCTATAACACCTTAAAGGTCGTATTATTTTCAAGAAAAAAGGTCAAAAAGTACCTATTTTTTTATTCAAAAAATATGGTATAAAAGTAAGTGTACGTATAATGCATGCATTCATTTTGAAGGTTTTGGGCATTTTGATATAAAAAAATTTCCATGCATAGTAATTGAATGTTGAAATCTTTTCGGCGCATAACTTTTGAACTCTCCATCCCGGAAATACCACGAATGCGATACTGAAGGGGTTAATTACTAACAGCCAAGCTTTATACCGGCCTGTGGAGTCAATGACGTCTATCAGAATATTAGGATCAGGCAATTTTCTACTCGATTACTGACTGATCATGAATCGTTGCAGACTAGTCTGATAGACGTCATTGAGTGCCCAGGCCGGTCTGAAGGTTGGACGTGTGATTTACTTTTATACATACCCATGTTAAGTACTTTCAGTTTTTATGTGTTTTGATTTAAATAAAATATTCAGGTATCAAGAACAGTGTGTGCTGCCATATTTAATAATACTTAGTTATGCATGAAAGTAAAATCAATAAAAAAAGCAATTTATATTACCAAGTTCGGCAGTGTTTTCCTTTTTTACTAATTGTATTAGAAAATTAATTAAAACGTGATGCAGCGATTTGAAAAGGGGATAAAATTTAGACTCGAGGAATTTAATTGACAGGCCAAATTTTAGACAAATTTGATCGTAATAAAAGAAACTCCAATGCATAAATGTATCTATACATAGATACGTTTTCTGATCTTCATACTATCTTGTAATATCCTTAAAAAGATTGCAATTTCGTAATAGATTTACCACTGATTAACCATACTTTCCCTTACTGTTTGATGAATTTGTTCTAGTGTTTGTAAATTAAATTGTTGCTATCGATATAACGGCAGAGCTCATATTAACTTATTTAAATACATGATACTTAATTATTTACTTAAAATTAGTATGCATTTATCTAAACCCATGTTTTAAAATTAAGCGAAAAATGTTTTAAGCTGAAAACCAAGATTTAAATAGTTATTACTTCTCATCTCTAAAACTAATGCAGAATTTCGTGTCATAACTAATTGGCTTCGCATATAAGTGAATTACTGTAAACGCAAATTTTTCACAAAATCTAATGAAACAAATCATGTTTATTTAAATCGTATGTAACTGTATTAGGTACTTAGCATGTATCATAATATTATTAGAAGGAACCAAAATTAATATTCATCGACTGAATACCATCGCCTTAAAACAGCAATTTCAGCGTTTAATTAAATCACACGAAACAAGCAGTTAAAATACTTTTGAAATTTTACGAATAAAAATTCAATTTATGATAGTTTATTATAAATGTTATCATAAAATGCGGAATGAAATTCCCTCACGTTACCAAATTAATATGAAAAGCATAAGAAAATAACTTGATTAGCGTATATTTTCAAAGCATTTTATAATGGCTAAAATATTTTCTAACACCAGATAATGTAGGATTAGTGCTGAATCGTGGAAAATTTCAGATTCAGTTCTGAAATATGAATGCGTTTACTGTTGTTTATTTAAGGTTAGTAGTGAGTACAGTGAAATATCATATTTCGGTGAAGTCGAGTAGTTTAAGAATAATACACATACCCCAATTATAAAAACTTCCGTATATCAACCATCCATTTGCATTTCAGAAAGATTTTTAGTGTATTGTATTGCCTGCACGAGGTGGATCCGAATTGGGTGAGGAATGGTTTGGGCTGTTCAATTTTTTAAGAGGTTCTAACGCGTATTCACGTTACATGTGGCTAAAACTACCCAAAACTCGTTAGATTGACAGCTGAGCTGTAGGCCAGAACCCTTGAATTTCACACTCCAGTCATCTTCTATACACGGATAATAAAAGTAATTAACGTTTCACTACACAATGGTGCTGAATTCGCTGCAAACGTTTTATGGAGAAACGTCGAGCCATGGTTTGGTGTTTAACCCAAAGTTCAGGTGCAGTTTACCCCAAATTTGGTCCAAAAATTTATTTCCTTTTTAAAAAAATATTAAATGAAAGTCTGTTAAATTATGAATATTTTCACACCTCATTTTTGGTCATATGCCATTAGTATCACGAGATATTGTAAATTTTGTTAATACTCTCAGTGCAATTTCACTGGCCAACAAACTCTATAAATGGCTTTTTCTCCACATTTACATTTTCTTAAATTTCATGTTTAAAAATGCTAATACTTTTTTTTTAATTTGAGATTAAGATTTAAAAATTTTTGTACATGTTCGTCATTAAATAACTGATAAACATGTGCATGGAATTGGCCTTCAGTTTTTTCTTTTTTATTGTACAGAAATCATATGAAGATATGTTACTTTTATTGTTTTACACATATATCTGTAGAATAACTATTAGACGAAATATTAGGTATATATAAAAATCCATGAACCGTCTTGTGTAATATATATTTGAAAATCTTTACAAAAAATGGACAGCAATCTTTATTTTGAAAAAAAAATAGTATATATTTTTAAAAAATATATTTTTTTTAAGTTTTACTTAAATCTGCAGTTTAAAGAGATTTCTTTTAATCAAAATGTACTTTTAGTTGAACATTGACATACATTCAGTTTATCATTTTTACTATATTTTTTTTTTAAATAAAAACAAATCGTGAAATGGTAAACTGTCCCCTTAAACTGATTAGTGGAACCAAATCTTGGTGAAACATATCTTTATAGAAAGGATGTAGTTAATTCAGCTCCATTGTATGGTAAAACGGTGAACTTATTCTTTTAAAGGTGCATTCATTATCTCGAACACTCGAGTATGGCGGGCTGAGCGAGTTTTAGAACAATATTTTGGAACAGTATCATGGCAGGTACACCAGAGATGTCTATTTTAATTGCAGTTTTACATCTTTTTTGTAATGCATGCAGAATGCCATTCAAAATCATTTCATAAATAAGGGTAGCAGAGACGAGAAAGCAGTATAGTTTTCTTTACAGAATCAGTTTTATGCATACAGGGTCTCAGAGGCGTAGCCAGAAATTTTTCATAGGGGGGGGGGTTACGACTACTGCAACTCACATATATGTATACTTGTGTGTGATAAGGGAGGAATGAATATACATTTTGTATGGCAAAAAATTCCTCATGGGGGGTTATGACTCCCCTATCCCCCCTTGGCTACGCCACTGCACGGATTAGATAAAGGAAAAGGTATTGTGGCAATTTTAAAAAGGCATTGTTGCCATTTTATTAAGGGGCAGCCAGTGGGCGGCCAGCGTTACCCCATATGAAGGGAAGGACAATCCCTTCATAGGATCTCCACGGATATCCCTTCGAATTCCAAGCTCGGATTCGAACCCGGACCCACGGGCCGTGGTAGCCCAGTGGTTAAGGCGTTGAACTCGTAACCGGAAGGTGTTGGGTTAGATACCGGCGTACCACTAAAGACCACCGTGTACATGCGGTGTACGTGCACGTTAAATCCGTGGTTCCGAAAGTCCTCTCGGCGGTCGCTAGCATTTTCCGAGGGGGGCCAATATTCAGAAGTCCTCCACCTTCTGATGAGGTTCCAAATTGTGGCGGGAAATTCCGGGAAGGACGTATATATAGCTCTACGCGACACATTCAGTGACGCGAGCTGTTCTCTCCTGGCAAATAAACAAATAAAAACCCGGACCCACGGCATGATAAGAATAGTTCGCAAGCCGCTACGCCACCTGGGCAGCGGCTACTTAAAGAGAAACTTATTGATTTATGCCAAAATTTAACGTTTGAACCAAAATTACCCGTGACAGGGAAAATATTAGTTTTTTTTTATAAACTTTAGTTCATAAGATGAATGATCTGATAAATTGCCAGGAAATCACTCTTAACATTACGTGATCTAACCAGCTGGTAATTCTGAGTTCTGCCATAAAAACTCTTAAGCTCTAAGTACGCGTCTAGACGTAAAGTCGTCACAGGCTGTCCTGCATCGCAAAGGAGGCACACAAGAGATTCCACTGTATGAAAACAAAAAGGGGCACGCAAGCGTCATGCGTAGCAACAAAATGGACTCCGCCACTGGGAATTTACTTTTAGAGTCCTGTATGCAACTGCTAGAGGTATGAAAACACTCCCAAGATTTTCCATTTGAAGCAGTTCTCGGCTGCTTAAAATATTTTTTTTATATATAATTTCGTTTATGAGTAGTTTATCAGTGTGAAAAGAAATCGGTTTTGGAAGATTTTAGATAACATGGCTTCTTTTTTCTGAGCTAAGAAGTCAGCCTGTTTATTAGCAGGTACTCCATAGTGCGGATTGACGCATTGTAAAACACAAATGATTAGAAAATCTCTTCTGGGGAAATGCACATTCCAAGACCACTGACTATCTTTAGGAACACTTGAAGAGATTGCCTACAAAGCAGATTTAGAGTCGGATAAAATTACTATTCTATCAAAAAGTCTCCTTAAGTGCAATTGGCTCAGAACTACTCCAATTGCATCGACTGCTGAAATAAAGAAATTAAATTGAAGTCTGCTTAAATTTCCACACAAGATTATATCAAAGATATTGTTCGTAATGAATATCTGCCAAAAATATAAAAATAAAAAAAAGTATTTCATTGTAAAACTTGTTAACATTCTGTTACTACACCCATTCCTATAAACCTAACAATATTATTTTTATATTAGCTTGATTAGTAAATTTGAAACTGTAATAAAATTTGAAGATCTTGTTTTCTATGGATTAATTCAAAATTATAGAAAGAAAATAATATATATAAATATACTAACCAAGAACGAAGAAAACGTGTGTAGCATATGAATACAATCGAACATGATAAAAACTTTAAAGAATTTAACAGACTTCATAAAAAAAATTAATTATTTACACACATTTAAGAAAAGTAATTTAAATATATTTCAAAAGATAGATTATTTACAAGTAAATCTAGATATTTTCAACAATGAAGAACGTAATAATGAATAACGGACAAAATTCTGCTTATAAATTGATAGAGACGAAGGGGCAAGATTAAAGATTAATATTGAAAAAGAAATCATCGATTATCACCAACTCATGTTCTATTCTGTAGTAATAAATCAAGTTTTCAACTATAATCTGGCAAGCTATAATTAACAGGGCTTATTTTGTTTTCTTTCGAATAAAGCAGCCTTCTAAGACTAAACTATAGATATATGGAAACTGGATCGATTACTCAAAGATCATGATAAATGAGAGTTAAATACTTTAGAACTGTTCGTTGACAGAAAGCATTATGTTGTTTATAAATCTTCCATGTAGAGAAAGAAATTTTCCAGAAGAATTGTTTATGAACTGTTGACTTGAATTCATTATAAATCTAATCTGCTGTTTTCAATTTATATTGTAGAAATGGTCGGTAAAAAACTTTTGATGTTCAAAACGTCATGAATAAGTTTGACTGTAAAAATTTCTTTTATTTAAAACCAACTTTTTTTTCTTTAATGGTATTTAAATGGAAAGATTGAAAGTCTACATTTTTCTAAGCCCGTTGAAGGTTTCAAATCCAAAATCGCATACTACTTGAGAGGGACATTCTGTCATGAAATATTTATGACTGCTGTTTTGTTTTTCCGTAGGGCAATTCTATTTTTTCCTTTTAATATTCATCTGAATTTTTAAAATACTCCCATGAAAAGTTTCCTTTCTCTCTTGCTTGTTTAAAAATCTGTTATTAGTAAGTAGTATTGAATAATGCCTGAATAATTAAACATTAATAAAAATTTCTTTCTGTAGTACGTAATATATATAGTATTTTTATTAAAAATAATCCAAGCATTGCAAAAAGTTACTTTATTCAGTGTTAAAAGTTTTTGTTTTTATCTTATACTGGAAGAACTTGAAAGTTTTTTTCCCATATCAGTATGCTAATGATAATTTAACTCGCCATCTAGTTACAATTTCGACGAAATTTCGCTTACATCAACATGCAATATGAGAACACAATTCCTAAAGAATTTCTGTAGAAATTTTTAAAAAACGTTCAGTAGCATTTTCAGTAATCATTAGTTAAATATCTGTCTCAATAGTGAATATATTTATACCATTAAAGCCTAAAAACTAACTAAACTCAGATTTAAAGTAAAATGCTGCAATAATTTTTATTTATGTTCAGAGAATTCACAAACAGCGAACAAATCCTAATTATTTTTTTTTTTAAAGTAAAATAACTTTTCTATATAATATGGTAAATTATAAGATAAGTTCGAAAAATTCGCAAAGGAAATGAAAAAGAAATAATAACTAAATCACACCGAATACAGTGTCCTACACATAAAATAAATATCTATGAATGTTTTTTTAATGTATACCTAACTGAAACTATGTATATAGTTCATGTTAAAACAATTATTATAATTGTTATAAAATATTTAATAAAAGCATCAAATGCTCATTTATTTATTTTAAACGCTAATTGCAGGCTCCATACTACATTTGTTGCACTTATGCTTGAAAATATCATTCTAGGTTTAAGTGTGCTATTCAATATTTTTCTCAGAAAAATCTTAGTATTTGAACTTAACATACAATATTATTGACGAATCATATTTCACGGAACTAAATCACTCTTTTTGCACTTCAGACTTACTCGAATGCTTTTAAACTTTAATTATAGCAATAATTTCATTAATGATACTATTATTAACGCCAGACATTTCTTAGAAATGAATCAGCACCCACAATGGAATTTATCCATGTATTACTAATTATTTGCTGCATTTAAATGCATGTTGGGCAATTCAGATTAATTCCAAATGCATTTTAAACAATTACATGATATGCGCTACAGTGTTATTAACTTTTAGAAGCATAGCCATTTCAAATGAAGAATTGTAAGAATTGTACTACAAAAGAATGATTGCCGAACGTTATTTATATTCCGTTAGTATCACGGAAAATAAACGTCCGTTTTATTCGATCACCAGTTTCTACAGTGTTAGACTGATTATATATACATATATATATATATATATATATATATATATATATATATAGACATAGCTGTCAGCAATCCCGGAATACAATGAACCACCTTTTGTAAACGTTACATTTTGGAAGTAATTTTCCAAAATGGTTATGAAACTTACAAATTTTGCTATATTCTAAGACAAAAATTATTGTTTACAAGAAGTGGTTAATTATATTCTGCAATTGTTTGCAGCTATGCATAGATATTGGGAAGTGATTAAGCACTAGATCACGAAATCGTGTACAAATCCATCTGATGCCAAAGAGGTAAAATTGTAATCGTATTTATAAAACTGTGAGAGAAATACAGAATCAGTCATAAAAATTGGTCAAAACTTTATGGGGTTACAGTATGCATCTACACGATCAAATCTCGTCACAGAAAGTATGGTTGGAACACAAACCACGAGGTAGGTGGCGTTGTAAAAAGTTGGTTGGAATAGGAGCGGTGAGAAGTCAAAAGGTAGTTTTCCTCTGGCACATTTAAAGAATTAACGCATGAATGAGAGGAGATACTTCAGAAAACATTGTAATAACAGTAATGGAATTGGAGTACATGCTCAAAGAAATTGCTCAAAAGAATGTCCGGCAGGTTTCACACCTACGAGATAAGGACTGACGCACATTCGCGAAGACACCAGGCGTTTCCCGAATATCATAAGTAACAAAATGCCATTGTATAACAGCACCGACCCTTTTATACCATTTATAACGCCGTTATTCGACATTCCAGTTTCTTGCTCAACGCCACCTAACGGCTCGCCGTTTGCATTCCGCCCATAGCTTCTATGACGAAATTTGTTCTTATAGATACATTGCATCACCCCATAAAGTTTTGGCCACTTTTTCAGACTCACCCTGTATGTCACAAATTATCCGTTACAGCTTCATCTGACGACGGCAATCTTAGGACAATTTAGAAAGCAGTGAGAGATGCATGTCACTGGTTAGTTTCCGAGTTGTACAACAATGGCACATTTGTGGAAAAGAACGACCGTGAGCACAACTTCGAATACAAAATAAATATGTATTTATATGCAGGATGGATGAAAATATAATTTATATATTCACATCGGCTGAATGCTACTGGTATCCAGTATTGCTTGCACACAGTACTTCTGAGAACAGAATACTGAAAGCATTTCTTTGGTCACAATTTCACTAATCTTGATGGTAAGAAAATCGTTTCAAATGCCTTTTAAAAACATCTTTTTAAACAGTGCGTGATGCCTCCGTTCTTTAATGATAGAAACATAATTCAAATTTTTCTGATAACTGTTTTTATTTTGTTTGTTTGTTTTCAAATGCTTTTCATTTGTATGAGCAATCCGGGATTAAGGGCAAACTCTCTCGCATTTGACAAGTGTTTTTCTTATTATGTTGAAAGTATGTTTCAGTAGTAAGTCGAAGACCCTCCTCCCCCCTATTAATTTTCCTTCAGTATTTTTTTTTTCGTTTTCGAGATAGGAACGTTAACGTTTCTATTGACTACCATACTCCGCTGTAACCCATAGCGGTTATTTTAAAACAAAGCACTCCATTCAGGAAAATAGTTACCGCCGTTCTAAAGTGAATGTAAAAGTTCTAAAGTACTTGATACCCTCTATGCAATTAGTCTAACGGCGCATATCTCTCTTCTTTGCAAATAAGCCAGTAAAGAGAAAGACCGAAAATGAGTTAAACAGGATTTTTTTCCCACTTTATATATATATATCAGAGTTGTCAACGTTTTCGGCATCTAACTTACCACTTTTTAGAAGCAGTATATTTTTGAAATATTTTTTTCGAAATTCGTAAGCAGCTCACTCTAACAACCAATTCTATATTCCAATTCTAACAACCAATGCTATATTCCAGGACAAAAATTACTGTTTGCAGAAAGAAGTTAATTTTAATAACTTCTTGCTAACTCTGATACGTGCACATTTAATAAGCTTTGAAACAATACAATTGCAACACGTTTTATTAAACTTTTATACTGGTGGCGACTATGTTTAATCAGATTATCCGAATTAATTCATTTTTCAACTTGTTAGCAAAACCAACAATTTTATAAACACTGATTTAAATGTATGGAATTCATAAGTAAATGTTAGTAATATGATTTACTAACACCTACAATAAATGCATTTAATGTCTTACCTAGAAAAAAAGTCTAATTATATGTTGGCCATTTTAATAATTTGCTATCCCTCACAACGAGAATTCCTCAAAACAATAAATAAGAAACTAAAATAAGCAAATAGTGTTTTATTTTATTTCAAGCAGTAACAATAATATAAGAACGTATTATCAAAGTAAAATGCCATCATTCTCCTTTTATGAGAGTTTTAATATGAATATATGCAGTTAGATATTTTATGAAGTTTCTTTCGTTCTTTTTTTGCCTCAGAAACTGCTACTTTTTATCATTTTGAAAGATATCTTCGAAACCACCTTATTTCTTTATTTGAATTTTGAGATTTGTTTTCAGTTTTTGGCTTTTTCTTTATAGCACTTGAAACCTTGTTTCTTTTATCCGACCACTTTTTTAGCTTAGATTAAAGGAGTAAGGGTTTGCCTCTATGATTCTGCTACTGTTATTTCCTCAGGACTCATGGGAACTTAAAATTCTCCCTGTTTTTTTTATGGCAGAGGAAAAGGAAAACTTTTAACCTAACTCTAGGGTAGAAGAAGTTCAAATCTATTATAAAACATTGAATCCGAAGCGCATTTTGGTTTTCCTTACATTTTGCATTAAGTTCACGTTTCGAGATCTTTGGCATCATAAAATTTAATTTAAATTGATTATTTTCTAGTGATCATCTATTCTTGCAATTTAAAAAAAAAATTTGATGTTTCTGGTTTAACTTGTTTTTATTCTTAAACCTTTGATCATTTTTATAAATGAAATAAGTATTCCATTTTTGTACAACATTGTTATAAAATGGAAGTGTTTTCAAATAAAATTAATTTTGCGCTGACTGTCATTTGATTACCGCTGGTCTATCGCTATACATTTCTTATTCTGAATATGAATTGTGTGCCACTATATTACCCTTCAGACTATCTAGAAACTTTGTCTGGTTGCAATGCATACCTCTCTTTCTGTGAGGCCCGTAAGACAGTGGCGGCTCGTAGGTTATTTAAATGGAATTTCACAAAAAAAATGTCGAAAATTAAATATGCAGATACAACTCACCTTACAAATTAAAATACATTTCCGTTTTCACCAATTAAAGGAAAACAATCACGCAACTGAAAGAAAACAAGTAATAGTAGGTCTTATAATTCGTCACCACGATCGGTTTTAGTAACGGTGTTGTCTAGATTCATTTTATTTCAGTGTTTATCAAAGGATAATATTGAAAAAGTCATTGATTTGTCTCCGAAACACGTCTTTTATTCCCATCTTAATTATTTACAGAAGTTTGTAGAAAAATGATAGAACGAAGGAAAATAAAAAGAAAATGAAATAAAAATTAATTAACTAACCGAACGTAACAAACCAAGGGAAAATCCGGAGGAGTTACTGCAAAAAAATGGCCCTGTGTGCACAGTGAAAATGTGCGAAAGGAATGATATCAGCAGCGCCGTACTTCTACTCAGCTGTATCCGCTTCTGTTCCCAGAGAACGGTTCCGAAGGAAAAATTTTCGTTCGCACGTGCGATTGATAAAACACTGTGCTGTAGTAACCTACACTACAGTGCGTTAGCTATAATAAGCGTATGTAATAATAATGGGGGGAGCGGGGAAAGAATAAAACTCACGTTTTAAATTAAAAAAAAATCTAGAAGTGTACTTAATATTTGTTTTTAATTTAATTTGCTAATGTGCTCAAATGGAGCATTCGCCACTACCGTAAGGGAAACAAGCATGGGGAAGCCTATCATACATTATCGTTCTTTTACAATCACTACCCGTTATGAGGGAGTTGTCGGAGGTGGATTAAGAGAACATCCTCTCGGCCGTTTACGTGACGTATAGTGAAATTAATATATCCATGAAGTACGCTGAGGACTTTGAAAACAGGAAGAGGACTCGAATTCAGAAAAGCTAGGTTTATTGAAGGTAACAGCAAAAACAGTCTTGACGTAAGCAATTTCAATTACGTACAGTACATTGCTTCATAAAATAACACCAGGAATATATCTAATTGTTCCGGCCACACGGCATGCCGGAGTTCCATAAAAAAAAGAACACAACCTCCTCTGACGGAGAGCAATCGAGAAGTGTTACTAAAATCTTCCTACAAAACTGCCAGCTCTCTACCGGTTGGCGAGTAAAATATGAGCACTCATAAGCCACTGCCCCACGTGACAACCACCGTCCGGTAGGCGTAAACAATATAAAAATTTGAAACAAACGGATTAAATGATTGACGCCAAGACAGAAAGTGCCAGAATTTGGCGAATGCCAATACACAAGGCTACAACGCCGTGAGAAAAGCGAAGGGGGCGACCGGGAGGCGCCAAGAACTTACACAGCATATGCTAAAGCGAAATTAATTTGGAAGGGAAACCCCGAAAAATCCCAGACATAGCGTCGCAAAAGAAATAATATGTTATCGAGCCGAGAAACAGAGTGGAGAGAGATTAATACGGAAAACGAAATTTTGATTTAGAAAGACGAAACATAGGAACATTATTTTAAGACGCGAAAAATATGTGAACTTCGTCACACCCGTAGAAACAGAAAGTTAGTCCGAGCTACCGAATCTTTTCTTCCAGCAGCCTTCGAACACCCTTACTGTCCTTCCGCTAAAGACCATAAATGTATGTTAAGACAATGTGTTTACGGGAGATTCGAGTTCTGTAATGATTAGAGTAAAACGTGGAATTGTAAGAACTTTAGAACCCGTGTCGCCTGTAAAAAGTATAGTATGAACGCATCTTATCAGAAACGAACAGGTTAATTGTACGTTGGATCTTGTGTTTCAGCGTTGCAATGCCGTTTTTCAGACCGCTTTCGAACTCTCGCAAGAAGCAACGTTACAGTTTTACGATTATTTGTAGCAGACTCTTATGGAAAAGCTAACGTGTAATGCAAACGTTTCTTCTTGTTATTGACCAGCTTGTTCTTGTTATTCACCAAGGCTCCTATGTCATTCTTCAGACCATCTTCGAGCACAGAAACAGACAAGAAAAATAAATTAGGCATTTAGTTTTTAATGCCTAATTTATTTTTCTAATTCTAATTTATTTATTATCATATTGTGTTAGCAATAATGTTCATATTGCTAACACAATATGAACATTATGTAGAGATTCCAAATATTTCTGTGCTAGCAAATTCCTATATACGCACTCTGTGCTGTTGTTGCTCTGTTGACAAACGAGATAGGGCTTCTACGTCTTACAAACTTCTTTTAGCCCTGTCCATAAGCGATGTATATTCTTGACTAGTCCTCTTGCTAATTATATAAAGGAAGGAAATAGGGCAAAGCAAACTAGAGATTAAAACATATTTTTAATCAACAACCTTAAATTCAGAAATTATTGGGAGAAAGGACACGAGTCAATAAATCCAACATTGGCAGACTCTATTTATCTCATAAGATTTACCAATGAAATTCGTTGTGGGATTACGCAAGAAAATAGGGAAGGTTTTGCTTTTGATCAAGTTTCAATGGTCATAATTCAAAAGAGCTCCTTAGAAAAGTTAGGGTGAAATCAATAAATGAAATAAATCCCCACGCGAAATTCGCATGCAATATAGAATTTACTAAATTAAAATATCAAAACTGCTAACACAATATGAGGCATTTTTTTTTGTTTAAAAATAGGGAGGGGGGCTGGAAAGCCTTGTTTGCATCTAGTTTTTCCCTTGTCCTTCTGTCAATCCGAGTGCCGAATAAAATTATTACGTGCGCCTCTATTTGTCGAAAAGTGTTATAAAGAGGGGTCTAAAGCTCAGACAGTCCTTTAAACATGAAAAGAGGTTATCACTCTAATTGACTGTCTAGACTTCAGAGCACTCTTTACAGAAATACGAAGTTAGGACCATAGATGAGATGACAAATAGAATATGATCAAAGGGCTAGAATAAAATGATATTTTCTCTATTCCTAGTACCTCATGTTTTACTCATAAAGACTAATTAGATAAACATTTTCCAAGTACCAGGAAAGTTACCTATTTGTCGAAAACTTGTCACACATGACATCTAATTTCCACACGTGGAATATATTCAATAAAGCTATATTTTAGTAACATTTGTAACTAATTTTGAAAGTTCTGCGTCAAACAGCTACAGATTCTAAAGCAAACATGGATTTTAGTTTAGTTTTTATTTTTATTTTTTAACAACTTCATTTTAAAATCAGTCCTTTATTCGACACCCTCCATATTTATCACATACATCTGTTATAAACAATTTAATCCTCTTAGAGCTTAAGAAAAGCGTAAATTGCATAAATATGTTTTAATTCTCATGATGTATTTGTTCACTCGTATTTGAATTCACATTGGAGAACTCAAATATAATGACGTCTAACTTCATGTACTGCAAAGACTTCCGTAAATGAAAATGTAAGAAATTAAGCTGACGGCAATATAGCCATCAGTCGAACTTACAAAAATACGACACCCATGCATTTCTTTTGTTCTTTTCGTTTATATATATACTAACATATAAAACTAAAAAAAAATGAGTAAAGTTATTTACAGTGGTATCATAGTAAGAGCTGCGAGGAGACTTTTTTAATGCATTAAACGCTTTAACTTCAGATGTTTAGGGGTTATCTTAATTATTCATATGAATCTAAAACAGGAGACTAAAGATTTTGATACAGTGGAATGCAGTGCTATAATTTTATATGTATTCAACCGCAAGCAATAATGCTTTTAACTGACAGTAGCTGTGATAAATTTTTACTAATACTAGGCTGTCATTTTCTTTTTTGTGAAATGTTTCTTTTAATAAGATCCTTATTTTTTCTGTAAATTAAAATTCTAAGTGGGATTAATAAATATTTCTCACAAAAATACTGCTTCATTGAAGATAAAACATAGTAGTTACATTCCTCACATTCAATAAAAGTTTAAAAGTACATTTTCAAAGTCATTTAACTTATCCATTAAATAACTAGCATATTTAAACATTAGACGACATACTGCAAAATTAAAAATTTTGAGTAAAATTACAGTCAATTATAATTACAACAAGAGTTTCGCCTAAAACTGATTTAATACGCCGAACACTCCATCTTGAAATAATGAGGGATTATTGGAAACACCTATTGGCATATACTGCTCAAACAGAAGCAGCCGTAAAATGACACAATGACAGAATTGTGGTTAATGATTACGTCTGCAGGGAGTAGTGGCATAGAAGCTTTGAAATAGATATCGATCAGTAAACTTTAACTGATTTATCGACACTCCCCCATTTGTTTTCATGAAGTACGAAATTTTCTGTGTAGTTCTGATAATTATCTTATTCCAGTTTGCTTCTGTGTGTGACATTCATGATTAAAATGGGAGAGAAAGTCTTAAAATGTGACAAAGGGAAGGAAATGTATTTTCAGTTGAATTTAAAGCCTGGTTAAATTAAACAGTGCTCTAGTGCAATGGTTCTAAATGAATAAAGGGAAAACATAACCCGCATATGCATGGGTTTGTGAATACGTTTTATTATGGGATACAATATTCTCTGGTAAAAAAATCAGAACACATAAAATATCTTCATTTCTCCTCATCATAGAAGAAAACTGTATAGACTTATAGTTATGATTCATTACATATTTAATTTTGATTACATTAGTCAGTTTGAGGATATAGATCTAATGTGGTTTGTTAGGGTTTAAATTCAATTTGAATTGTTAGGGTTTTTATCTCTTTTTAGAAACAATTGGTGACAATAGGTGGGGAGGTTGCAAGGGGTGTGGATATCGACATAAAATATCTTCATTTCTCCTCATCATAGAAGAAAACTGTATAGACTTATAGTTATGATTCATTACATGGTTAATTTTGATTACATTAGTCAGTTTGAGGATATAGATCTAATGTGGTTTGTTAGGGTTTTTATCTCTTTTTAGAAAAAATTGGTGACAATAGGTGGGGAGGTTGCAAGGGGTGTGGATATCGACATAAAATATCTTCATTTCTCCTCATCATAGAAGAAAACTGTATAGACTTATAGTTATGATTCATTACATGGTTAATTTTGATTACATTAGTCAGTTTGAGGATATAGATCTAATGTGGTTTGTTGTGTGGGGTGTATCCCCCAGCCCACACACACACGAAATATTTTCTTGGCTATGGCCCTGGGGGGAACACCTAGTACAAAACAATACTTTAAATAGCAATATTTTAACTATAATTTAATACATTTAATTAACTGTTAAACGCGACAAGAGATACAGAGAGGGGCAGAAATTTCGATAGACATTCGCAACACTCAAATGGTTTCTGTGTGTATCCACTAATGTAGATCGGAAAGCAAAACTCACAAAAATTAAATGATGTAGAGGTTTCATAGCACAGGAATATCATTTTTGATATTGCGTCAACAAATAAACGCTAGTTATGCCAAAAAGCAAAATGTATACTTTTGATTTTGCAAAGTATTCCAGAATATTTAATGTTTCATAAATATATATATATATATTGGATTCTCCTGGAAACTTTAAAATATTACTAATTATACTATTTTATGATCTACATCTTTCAGTGTAGACACGCTTGTTTAAAAAGTATCTAAATTTATTTACATTTATTTATAAGTAAGAATATATAATATATTTAAATTAAAAAGAACGTGTCAGCATAATTTCACAGAAATATACTCACCTTCCTATCCATTTTCTTATTTGTGATTTAAAAAAAACGTTAATACAGCTTAATTTTGCTTAATTAATCAGAATTAAAAGGAAATATAGTTAAACTTATTGTTTAATAAGTGCTGAACAAAAAATCATCGATCAATATCCAAACTTATATTAACTTTAATAGAAAAGTAAAGAAACTGTAATCAGAGAAGCAATCGAATTACGCATTAGGGTGTAACAAAATGCGGAAGCACGTGTTAACTAAAACCCGTACCTATCAATAGTTTTCTCTTGGCTTTATGTGTGTGGACATTTAATATTCTTCTCTTCTATTTCTTTATTTTTTTTCTTTTAAACATATCGCCTTCAGCATGCGTAACGGGTCTAAATTCTGAATTATCTACGATATTTTCCGATTTTTTTAGCAATTTATTCCCTCAACCTATAGATAACATAAATCTGGGTTAATGTTAGCACATTAAAAATAGATTTGAATGAAATATATTACTTAAAGAATATAAAAAAAGCAAGATAAAGGAATAGCTTTAAATTAAAATAATAAAACCAAATATTTTAGAATGAGAATATTTCAATGAGTGACTAAAAGAAACGTACACTATTTTTACACTCAATTTTTAACAAAGTAACATTAGCCCAGTTTCATGTCGGCAATGCAAATTGTGAAATTAAAAAAAAAATACTGTATAAATATTTTAGCACTGATGCATCTAAAGGAGGTTGTAAATGACATAAATAAAATTTGGAAAACATGTTCTCAGAATCATGAGTTTTTGTGTGTTTTGTGCTACGGGAAGAATACAATAGGGGCATCAGCCTATGGGGATTTGCGTTGGGCGGGTGACTTTTTAAGGTGTTCTAACGCGTACTCACGTTACATCTGGAGAAAACCTCCCAAAACTCCAGACCGTTAGATGGTCAGGCGCGCATTCTACCTGAACGCGGGACGTTCACACTACTATGCTTTATATTTCTTATACAGGTTAAATATAATAATTTAGAAAAGTAAACAATGCCTATTGATAGAATTAGCTATGAACCGCTTTTTCCGTACATCTTATGTTCAAGTATATCATTTATCGGTAATTTTCAATATATATAAATTCTATCTCTGTCAAATTTCCTATAAATATTTCGGATGAAATATGCAGGCAATTGATACTTTAAATAATAAAAATAATATATTAATAAAACTTGCCAATTCATTGTTCACATTGTTTTTATGTAGAAGAATTTATTTTCTGCATAATGTATATTTTTTAAGAAGTAAAAATGACTCAATCAAATAACATTAAAACTAGTTCCTCTAACCCTTTGCAATTTGCAGAATCCTCCGATTTTAAAGAAAAAAATTGGTAAATGTTTGTGGGAAAATTTGAATGGAGCGATTACTTTTAACTATTATGATTGCAATCTATTTAATATTAATTTCCTTTGATAACCATAAACTAAAATGTTTTTTATGCATATGGCTGAAAAAGGAAAATGCACGCAACTGTAAGTAATTTAAATAAGGTTATATTTCTTAATAAAAAAATAACATTTTACATGCTTATAATTTGCTTTGGAGATTTTTAAGTCGACACTTATTGCGCAAAATTATAAAAGCTATTCTATATTCGGTGTTTTGAATATTAATCTTTTCTTAACAGCATTTTATTTCCCTGAATATATATTAATTTTTGCATGTACAAATGCTGAAATAAAAGGCCCACTCACCCCTGTATTCTGTCGTCGTATAACCAATTTACGTATAACAATCTTTTACTATGGTAACAATCTATGGTAAAATTTAATTTTGCATTAAATCGTCTCCCCCCCCCCGAATTCCAAAAGCTTATTTATCGCCACACTGACACAGTATTAGAGGTTTGAATGTTTTGCCTGACAGTATTTCGTTTGTGGAAATAATAAATACAGCATTTACCAGAAAAACAATATTTCTAGACTTAAAATTTTTGACATTGAGATAGTACAAGTTAGAACAATGCTTAATGAAATTAATTTCAAATCAGTAATTCAATATTTGCGTTTTCAAAGCAATCAAATCAAAACATTATAAAGCTGCGGTATATAATAAAAATATATTCCTTTACTCATAACTTCCGGAAAGTTCTTTCTTTAGAAATTTAGACTTTAATGTATTCGTATTCATAAATTTTACATGGGTTGTTAATTCACAAAGAACTAGAAATCTTAATTTATGCAGCAGTTTCACTATACATAATGAAACGAAGAACACCAGCTTGTAATGAGTAAAAGGTGTGTTTTTTCCAGAACCATAAAAAATCAAAACTGACAAAAATTAAATATTTTTTAGATTCATATTGCACTTCTTAATGAGAAAGAATACTATTAAAGAATTTTTTCTTTAATGTTGTAGAAACTTCTAAATTAGTTTAACTAACATTTAAATAAAGTGATCTTTCGGATTGCAAAAATATGATGTTAGTATTAAAATCTATAATATAATACTCCAAAATACACTATTATTGATCTTTGTTTATGAAGCATACTTGTACGTGTTTATTTAAATCATGATTTTTTATACCAATTTATCTTGCAATGATTATAGGACAGTTGATATTTTAGAAGTATGTAATACATTTGTATTTTTTTCAAATGAGCATACTTTTTTTTTGAAAAAACTTTCCCTTATGTAAACTTTCCAATTTACTTTGTTAATGTGCAATTTTAAAATATTAGAAAAGCGAAAGTTTTGCCAAAAGCATCGGAAAAGTGTGGAAAATCCTAAAAAGTTGTACTTTAGTACAACCTAAAGATGTTTAAACTGGTTTTTTGCACTTAAACTATTAATATACTAAAACAAGTAATATAATAAAACATTAAAGAAAAAAATCTTTAAAAGCATTTTTTTCCCATTAAGGAGTGCAATATGAATCTAAAAAAACATTTAATTTTTGCGAGTTTTGATTTTTTTTATGGTTATGGAAAAAAAAAACTACATTTTTCGTCATACTCCTTTAACTAAACAGAATTTAATAAATATTAAAAATTAAAATAATTGCTCATAGAAGTGTTACTTTATTTAACCAATACACGTAAAGGAAAAGAAATAAATTCCGTATTCCGTTTCGATACATTTTTCATAACAAATGGAATCAATAACAGCAGTAAACGCTATTTTTTCCCCTTCAGCATGGTGATAGATTAGAAAAAGAAAATCCCTCATTCTTTCTTTCGGAGACAGCAATTTGCAGGAGAAAAAAAAACTGCGTAATTTATTTTAAAGAAAATGCATGGTCGGAACCAAAAGTAAATATAATTACTTACAAGCAAGTAACAGATTGGACGTCGCGTCTATGGAAAAAAAGGGGTAGCAGTAGGGTGGAAAATACAGTTTTATCTGCATAGTCCCAAATTTCTCCTTCCTCCAGTAAAGTGATATATAGAAACATGCAGCTGTTACATATGTAGAGACTTAGCGCTCGGTGGAGTAGAAAATGTGATCTTTACCAAGATCTTACGACTAGCTGGTCAGAAGTAAACAAAAATATTCACAGTACAGCCAGTGGCCATCTGTTGCAAATTATTTCTTTCCCCTGTTCAGCTAAAAAGTTTAGGCGAACAGCGGAATAGCAAAAAAATGTATATTTATTCGCAATGTAAAACGCTGCGGGGTCATTGATTAAATAATAAGACAATGAAAATATATCTCTCTTTATGTCCAGCGAAATCATTGCTTGACAGCTGTTTCCAAGATTGTATCGAAGAACAGTTTAATCCTTTTTTTTTCTCTCATTTCATTGTTGTTAAATGTAGAAAGTCGGTACTAGACTATTTAGTAAAAGCAGCTCTTCGATAATTAAATTAATTTTCTTTCTAATAATAAATGATTATTTAATTTGATAAAGAAACTCCAATCAAGAATATAGTAAAGTAATATGCTTCTCTAGGAAATTGTTCGAAACATGTCCTTTTATTGTTTAAGCTGAGCTCGCAAATAAGAATATGATTGAAATACATTTGACAAAAACGGCATTTTGCTTATTAAACAAATTTTTACATAACTGTTGATAAACATATTACGGTGGTTAAAAAATTCTTCTATTACTGATATCATTGATAATATCAATTAGCCGTCCTAATTTTAACATTTATTTCATGCAGTATCGTTTCATTCTTCCATAAATAGCATAAATGATTTTTTTTTTAATGTTGCAGTTATTTTAAATTTTCTAAAAATCTTTTAATAGCTGTACTAGGTAAGGTTATTTCAGAACTTCTTCAATGATACGTTGAATTTTAAAGTTAGCTTCTAAATTATTTTGAATATCCATGCATTTTGATGCAAGTAGAAATTTTAAAAGATTATACTTATTTTTAGGTAAAATTTTAAGAAGAATCCTATTAATGAAGTGTTGGATTGCTTTACAAATAAGAAAAATGCCACTGTGGACATATTTATTTAAAATTCCGTTAATCACATTTGATGAAAAATCACAGAACAGGGTAGATTTGCTGATTCCAGAGTTAACTTTTCCTAACATTTACAATTCACTGAAAGTATTTGTGCAGAGAGGGGAATTAGCCTGTTTCTTTTTCTGAAATCTGAATGTACTTTACTCACATATTCTAATTTTTGTAGCTTTAAAAATGTAGGCACTTTTTCTCCGAGAAGGAACAGTACTATACTTTTTAAAATTCTCTCTGACTCATGCAAACGACGTACAGAATTCTATTATTATAACAGCGTTCGAATCAGAAATAGTGGATACAATTAACGATAAACTATTAACTGTAATAGTAAAATAATGAAAATGTTTAACCTCTGGGATATAATAGTTATAACCATAACATATTCTAATCAATTTTGTAAATCTCCCTTGATATTGTAAATAATACACTGTCAATATTTCTTAAATTATATATAGACACTATTAGTTCAGTTTGCTTATTTCTTTGTGGTTAAGGCAAACCTACACAAGGACCATATACCTAAGGAGGTATGTCTTGGGCAAAGGGACTTTCAAGGGTTTCTAGCACGTATTAACTTTACATCTGGAGAAAACCGCCTAAAACAGCTAAGACCGTTAGATCTACTGGTACCGTTAGATTACCGGATGCACTTGAGCTTTTGATAGACAGCCGCATGAGAAGCCTGAAACCTGGACCTTCACATTTTAGCCATATCCCTATGTTCAGTGTTTTATCTACTCGGTCATTGGCTGTCGTCTATCGATTTAATTTCTATGCTTTTATATAATTCAAATTGATCAATTATAAAATTCAATAAAAATTGAATGTAAAATTAAATGCATACAAGTAAGTACGATAGATATTTGTATTATAATTAAAACCAAACAAATTGATGGTATCACTAGATAAACATATCGTTTCGTTCATCATAAATTATTCAGACGGAAGATTAAATAGTCACATTTATAGGTATAATCATTATATGATGCAAAGCAATGGATGAAAAATTACTATTAAAGCTCCAAAAAATGATAAAATATGTGAAAATCTATGAACAGAAACTCTAAACCCTGCAATGATCATTAAATAACTAAATTTAATTACACATCATCTGTATATATCCTTGCTGCCTGCAAATGTTACACTCTAGTGAACGTAATTAGCTATTTTCATTTCAAATATATTTCTTTTTCAAACGTTAAACTTCAAGTTATTCCAACTGGCATAGAAATCGTTCAATAATGCGAAAAGCACAGTAAATACCCATCAATTGATTATGTAGGTTGCAATATTTCTCTTTCAGAGTTGCATGAGTGTTTGAGTTTAATTAGTTCTTTAATTAATATATCATACCTTAAATATCGTACCCCCTGCTATTGAAATGTCACCAGAACGTACACAAGCGCCTGCAAAATAAATTCGAGTCGCTTGTGAACACCAGCAAAACTCCAGCATCTAGCAATTACATCAACTCAATTAAATGCTACCGAGTGCACTTTCGAGGTCGTTATCTTTAGCTGTCTTCAATTAAAACACTCCATGAATATAAGTTTTCGGATTCTGGATCAAACATTTCATGTTCATCGCCGTAAAAGGTGGGTCCTTGTTTTAGTCGTTAATCAAGGGTTGTAAATGTGCCCCCCCTCAGATCTGCATCAATTTGGCAACCGGGGGAAGGGGAGGGGAAGGGCCCCTTTTCAAAACGCACTCGCTTTTCTACAAAGGCTAAGTGGCAAGGCTCAATTTAGAAAAGGAGTTAATGAAATCAGTGCCTTAATACATCATCGTTAGGTTTTGAAATGTTTTGAATTGTTGATCGAACAATGGTATCCGATACACAGTTTAGTAAAGTGCAGCTTTTGTGTTGGGAACCAGTGAAATGAATTTCAGGTGATTGGGTTCGAAAGAGCATTGAAAATTCTGCGTTTAATCTGAAAATTCTATTATTCCAACAGTTGAAATCCATTAGGAAATATTTACCGTGTCTGAGTTTGCAGATCGATAGGGCGATTGACCCAACGATAGTCGATCTTTCCATACAGGGCATACATAATATATTTAAATTAAATATGCAGTTGTGTTTGTTTGGTATTTTAGTAGTTAAAGTGGCATCTAAAATTACCAGCTTTGTTTTCCATATTGGTGTTTCCTATCTAGTACTTTTTGGAAATTTATCGAAACGCTGGAAAAAAATTACTTGCTTTTTAATATGTATACATATGCATCACTTGAATTTATGTATTAAAATACATAAGAGTTCCACCATCAGATTTTAACGCACAACATTTAGAAATATTCATTTTTTAATTAAAAACTTGGTCAATGAATTGGCTGTAGAACGATTAAACTTTTATCCGGAGGAAGTCTTGCATTGTTCTCTTCACTACTAGAGCAAGAGCCCGCGGCCGCCAGACATTCGCCATAGTATAGAAGCTGAAACTTTCTCTGCGCATATTCCCCAATAGAGGTAGGAACAATCGGCCACTATAAAGTTTGGATGATCGTGGCTTTGGCAGGTAACAGGTGGCAAAGGTGTATAAAATTGCAGGAAATTTTCGTCATTTCATAAAGCTTAATTTTTTTATATGTTCTTCTTCGCAGTACTAGAAATCAATTTATCCCTTGCCAGACACTTTTCAATCGTGGCAAACCCCCGCCAGACAATCTCAAAGTCATGGAAAACGTAATTCTATTCGAGCGCGCTGCAGCATCGTAAGAAAGTTCAGAAGTAGCAGTATAAAATGTGCTTGGCACTTTGTGACAGCTTGACGTACTTCGTCATGGGAGTTTACGAACACAACAGTTTTTCATGACTTTGAGATTGTCTGGCGGGGGTTTGCCACGATGGAAAAGTGTCTGGCAAGGGATAAAGTGATTTCTAGTATTGCGAAGAAGAACTTATAAAAAAATTAAGCTTTATGAAATGACGAAAATATTCTGCAATTTTATACAACTCTCCAACCTGTTACCTGCCAAAGCCACGGTCATCCAAACTTTATAGTGGCCGATTGTTCCTACCTCTGTTGGGGGGGTATGCGCAGAGAAAGTTTCAGCTTTTATACTATGACGAAGGTCTAGCGGTTGCTGGCTCTTAGACTATACAGCATCCGAATGAAAAAAATTCCCTAGTAAGGATTTTTAGGTGATACAAAAATGCAATAGTCCTAGGTTGAGAAATCCTTACTGTACACTGAATGTTCCAAAATTTTCCAACGGAATTTGCGTATAGTCGTCTCGGGAAACATGTGAGTAGGTGTAAGCGCGAAGATGAATCACTTGTTGTGAAAGACGGACCGGCCGTTTGCTCTTGGTTGCTTTGTGAAGTTTCGAGAATGCACTGCACTATTGCGAAGAAATGATATCGCACTGTTGTATGAGTAAATTAATCAGAAGTGGTCTACGGCAGTCAATGGAAAACGTTACCATAACTTTGTGCGTAGAAGGCATCACTTTTGATTTTGTCTGTAGAGAAAAAGACATGCTTTCCCCTGCATACAAGATTTCCTCTGTTCGAGTGTGTAAAGATCACACAATTATTTATCGCTCGCAAATACGTTACAGAAATTGGGAATATTCTTTATAAAACATCAAATGGTGTAAGACCAGATTCATTTGGTCTTTCTTGCGATTAAGGGTAAAGTCTTGACATCATTGCTCATACACTTCATTGTACTGCATATATACTGAACGATTGATTGCAACGTGCTGCACAGATGTCACGTGTCGCCACTCTTCGGTTGACTCTAATTTGCAGACCGTTTTCTACAGCAACAATGGATTCATTGTCGATCCCGTTGGTTGTCGTTCTTGGTCGTGGAAGCTTCGATACTGACGTCACGTCCACCCTTCACGAAAGCATTCGCAATATTTGTTTTCAGCCCTTTATCTTAGACAGTTCAAGCCATAAACAGAAAGCATAACACGGCAAGCATTATTATTAGGCTTATCTTCTGCCACTAAACAAACGTACAACTATGTTCAGTTTGGTACGCATTCATCACTTGTAAAATTGGACATTCAATTTAAATGCTCTCACGAGAACTGAGATTACCCAGAGTTATACTTAATCTCCGGTGTACTCCTTCTACTGTTTTTATAACTTTGAATGTTGGCGTTGCTATCCCCATTGTATTTCTGACGATGTGCCAAGTGTCCACTTTTTTGGGGGAAACCTCTTCTCATGGTTATTAACTATATCTAGTTAAAACATATTCCACAGTATAAACTGTATCCACTTATTTTATTACTGAGCATATGTTTAGTATTACGAGATAAAAAGTATTACTGTTTGTTTTTCAAGAAGTATTTAGTTACCCTATAGTGTTTTCCTAAAATGAATGTTTGTATTTAGAAATACAGTTTATGATATTTTTGTTTGTTCAATGCAATGCCAGTGAGTACTGTTGCTTTAATTTAATTGCTCGACACCAAATAACTTGACCATATTTAATATTAACGTACACAGTATAATTAAAAGAATATAGATGGAGAATATCTAAACATTTATCTGTGTTATATGCAATAAAGTTTTTTTATATAAATTATGTTTTCAGACATTATAGGAGTAATTTTGTAATTTTCCAACAAATGACAGTCTATCCTTTTACACTGGAGTAAGTCACCTAGAAAAATCTTAAGGTACTTAAACGTGACTTATTTTGCGTTATGCATTGAATAAATATTGGTTATTCAACAATGTTCTAGCGATATGCAGAGGGAGATTTCAGCAATTAGATAGAAGACTTTGTGCTAGAGAGAAAACATAAATCCGTAGCTAATTGATTCAGTGTGGATATTAATAGATATTTTGTCAGATGTCTCTGCTAATTGCAATCAAAACTGCATTTTTCATGCGAAATCCTGTTTAATTTACACGATTTAATCTCCATAAAATTTGTTAGCATCTTATCATTATTTGAATTTATGTAAACGTGCAAACGTATTCTTTCAAGTTGTACTTTTTGTGTGTGTGATTGTGTGCAAGTGGTTGTATATACATATGTATCATCTCCGAGTTAGTATAGAAATTAAAAAAAAAAAAAAAACATATAAATAAAAAAACCTTTACGATCTTTTTAAAATCACTTTCTTTTTTTTGCATAAAAAAATGAAATATCAATTTTTGCAATCCTTAACTGGAGCGAGTTTAATCTGACATGTCTGAAAATATAAAATGAAGGGATAAACAAGTAATCCTTTTAGGAAAATAGGATAAACGGAGGATTTCTTTTTTTAATGTTATTCAAAAAATGCATTTTGTTTTTCTTTTCTATTATATTCGAAACGCATAATTTTACGTACTTTTAATTAACTGGAATTCCAATAAAGCTTTTACTCCTTTCACTTCTTATAATATTTTAAAATACTAAAATTGTATTCCGCGTCCATCTCATGCTAGTATTTCTTGCAACATCTTATGATATTATAAACTTGACTTTATCTCTGATCGTCTCTGAAATGGGCAAATAATGTAAATTTATACAACTTTTATTGGTGTAATTTTCATGCAGCTTTAAAATTATATAAAGGAAAGATATTTAGGCAGGATGATTTGTAATTACATAAAATAAACTGTTAATATTACTAGAAGCTTTAAAGTTAAAATATATTTGATGATACCTGTGTGTTTTAAATTACACTAATGTCCATAAATTAAGGATAATGAAGTTCAGGCAAAGAAAGAGAAAGAAGCAAAACAAATTTGACTTATTTGTAAAGTCTATTTATTAAACAAAAAGTAAAGAGCAAAAAAGATGCTATATGTTTGACATAATTAATAAAAATTGCAAGTTTTACTCCCTTGACCAAATTTCAAAAAAGAACCTATTTACAAAAAACAGTATAACATGGTTAGTAGGATGGTTAATACGGAGTATGTCTCCCGGACGATGCAATACAGGCCTGACAACGCCTAGGCATGCAGAGTATCAAATGATCAATCTGATCTTGGGGAATATTACACCACTCATCAAGCAATGCACTCCGAAGTTCCGGTAGACAGGTGGGAGGGGGTTGACGGGCTGCAATTCGTCGGCCAAGCATATCCCACACATGCTCTATTGGATTCAAGTCCGGTGAGTATGCTGGCCAATGCATACGGGTGATATCCTCCGATTGAAGGCATTCGTCTACAATGTTTGCACGGTGAGGACGGGCGTTGTCATCCATAAACACAAATTCAGCACCCATGGCACCCCGAAACAAACGTACATGTAACAGTGTCTTTCAATGGTGTTCTCTTGGTGGTAACGGGTACCTGGCGCTCTCCAGATGAATGTCCGGCGAGAATCAGACTCCAAACTAAACCTGGACTCATCGGAAAACATCACAGAAGACCACTGTTCCGGTGTCCACAATGCATGCTCTCTACTCCAGGTTAATCGCAGGCGACAGTGAGTTGCGGTAAGTGGAACACATCTGACAGGCATATAGACCAATGTGCAATAAGCGTCTGTACACGGTCTGCCTTGAAACTGTCGTACCGGTAGCTGAAGAGAGCTGACGAGACAGGTCTGATGCTGTACTCCGTCTGTTTCTTTTGGCAGTAACTGCCAAATAGCGGTCCTCATTCGGCGTTGTAACTCGGGAGCGACCTGTGCTGTAACGTCTACTCACATTACCATCATCTTGGAATCGTTGCCAAAGCCTGGAGATGGCGATTCCAAGTTTCTCGGATACTTCCAGCTGGGTACGTCCACATTCCAGTCGTCCGATAATTCTGCCACGTAAAACATCATCCAAATGCCTCCTTTGTGCCATAACTATGCGGTTTTTGCACTGAAAGGCTTTCACAGCGCTTGTGAACAATTTTACATCTTTGCCACCATTCCTTATATACCCCTCTCTTACAGTCTCGTCATTGTGACGTACCATCCACGCCATCTGGTGGTTTCCTGTAATTTGCATATTCTTCTTCAAGATGTGTGTGATCATTCCACAGGTGAAATTTTTATTTTAGAGATCAATTTCTGTGTGATTCTGAATTATCCTTAATTTATGGACATGAGTGTATATAAGCTGTAGGTGTATTGCAATGAAACCTGGAATTACGTCAATGGAATTATACGTCACAGCTGCTTGGAGAGTTAAAAATTAAGTACGTATTAGTATTTCCTTTTTTAAATCTCTGTTGTCACTACAATAGATTACAATAGATAAATATTGCTTTATTAATTCCAAAATAGCCTTTACGTTTATTTTCAATAATGTGCCTCTGGTTTATTACTATACTAGTTAACAGTTCCTTTAAAACTTCTTAACGCTATTGTGGTCTAGAGATGAGTTCGGGCTCATTTTTTGGAGCCCGAGCCCGAAGACTTCGAGCCTGATCAATATTATTTAAGTCGGAGCTCGAGCCCCAAATTTCAGCTAAAGATAAATAAAATTCAAAGAAGTAATTCTTTGATAGAATACAATAAATTTTGCCGTTTGCGCAAATTAAAGACAGATATATAGTTGCAGATTTTTAATGCACTTTCTAATTCTTTATGCTTATGAAATAATGTCGGATCTCGTGACTAATTAAGCAATATAAGCCGCCGTTCTGGAATACCCAAAGAGCTTCACGCGCCTTCTAGGCACCCGTGCCGCTATTTTTTTAATAAGTACTTTTATTTTCCATATGAATCACTTTTTAAAAATCTGTTTCACGGAGTATGTTCAATAAACTAGAAATTTTTCAGGAGCCCGAGCCCGAACGCAATTGTGAATTACAGAGCCCGAACCCGTCTCATCTCTATTGTGGTCTGGGCTAAAAAATTGAAACCTTTTTTGTGAGGGGAGGAGAGAAGAAGAACGCATTTCTTGTTAAAGTGAGTTAACGTTTTTATTTCAAAAAACGATCTGAGTACGGGATAAAAAGGCATCTACAAAGTTGTTCATCATCTATTTAGCAAGAAAAGACACTTTAATATTAATTTGCACATGGTTCTCATTAGTTCGCAGACTATATGCTACGCATAAAACGCACATTGTTTGGTCGAATTTTTCAAAACTGCATTTACCTGACATTAAGCTTATTTATTCTTCATTCTATAAGTGTTTTCTGTAAGCAACAACAATACCCTTCTAGATGCTGGTTTGCAATTCCCACTGGAAGATGTTCATTATGGTTGGCGACACAACCATAGTAGAAGTTTTAAAGGAACTATGGATAACTGCATTATTTAGTCCTAATCCTGCACACATTACTTTTCCTGCAAAACTAATCCTATTATACGAAACCACCAAAAATTCTGAACAGCTAGTTTCTAGTGTCAGGTCCAAGGTAGGGGCTAAGGGCTTCATCCCCTCCCCACCCCTGAAAAGAAAAGCGTGCAACATTTTACTTTACTGTACATTTTCCTTATGTCAAATGAGCTACAATTAGCCCTTTCCAAAGCAAATTATATTGGTTTCATGTTACATTTTTCTTTATTTTACATATTGTTTAAGTCAAATGAGTTTTATCTTAGAAATTAGCCCCTTCTCCCAAAAAATTCTGTATAAGTCACTGCCATTTTCTAATTACCGAAATCTCTTCACCAGCAGAAAAAAGATACTCCTAAATATAGACAGCATCCGAAAGAGATGATTTTCGATTCAGAACCTCCTTTAGAACTTAACAACCAGGTCCCGATTATTGCATGGGCACTTAGGGCTCGTGCCCTGGGCGCACATATACAAGTAGGTCCAAAATTGAGTTTAAAGCTATGTACAAGGGCACGAAAATTGAGCCAGCTATATACAGGTGCTATACTATATATAATTTGAAAATTGCCTGGGCACAAAAGTGTTAGTCAGACTTACAACCAACTCTCCTATTATTAGTCCCGTATTTTTAACCAGCCTTCTCAAAGCATATTCAAGGTAAGTATGGGTACACAATAAAAGTCTTCTATCAAAGTGAGGTAGATGTAGATGACTGCATCTCTCAATTATCATTGATGAAACCATGCCTCACCACTCTCTTCCGTCATTTCAAAGAATTCAGTTCACTTATATTCACTTATCACCCATCCCCCGGTCAGCAAGAGAGAAAAAAAAAGTAAAAAGATGGTCCCAAGAAGGACTTCCTTGACCTCTGGCACTCAGTCTTAATATGGGGAGGGGAATCTCAATAACTTGCTTCCTCGAAAAAAATCTCTAGAAGTGGAACAGCTGTTAGGACTTTAAAATATGATCTTTTGCAATTGTTTTTCAATTTTCACATTAATGAATTTTTTATGTAACTAGTTCATTCATACCACTATTAGGAAAAAGGTTATAATTTTTCTAGGGTGGTCTAATTGTGGTCCTAGGGTGGGCTTAGCCCACCCTAGCCCCCCCTCTGTTACGCCAATGATTGTGATAAGTGAATATTTAATTTGTTCGCAAAGGCGGAGACGTGTTCGAGACGGGTGGAGCTATTATCATTAGCAAGTTTCTTAAGTAACATAAAAAAATATAATTTTATCAAAAAATACTAAGACCTAAAACTACTAAGACCGAACTATCTAAGACCGAATTTCGAAAGCTACTTATTTTAGCAAGCAGAATTTAGTTGATAAAGTATACTTAAAACAACATTTGCATATCAATGTAAAGGTTTAGACTGAAATCGTATAATGAATTCCAAATTAGAAAGAAGCATAGGAATTATGCGCTGACCAAAGTTTAGTTTCAAAACTAAAGACTAGAGCGTAGTTGTAAAATCTCTTAAAAAGTACTTTTGTATGTTAAATTTTCGGGTATTCTAATATTAAGTAAAACATAGATTAGTTAATAACAGGAATCTTTTTTATTTTGGGGTAATTTTATCTTCTAGAATATAATACTTATTCGCTTTGTAAAGGCGTTAACTTGTAATATATTTTCATCAACATTACACTAACATCCTTTTGCACGTTTGCGTGAAGTGCATATAAGACATAAGATGCAGGGTGGTCAAAAAGAAAGTTTCCCGACATAATGACCTCTAGCGGCTGTTCTATTCAACCTATCGACATGAATTTTCAGATATAGCTTTTTGAAGGTATGCGCTCGAGATCCTGTGAGCGACAAGTTAATAGCACTAACGGTTACAGTTAAAGTGAGTAGAAAATCGAGATTTTCCATTGGCAACACCCAGTTTTTTTGGTCTGAAAGTGTTCATCGAGTGCGATGAATTTTTTTTTTGTCTAAAAGTGTTACCTTCAAAAGCGCATACCTTCAAAAAGCTATATCTGAAAATTCATGTCGATAGGTTGAATAGAACGGCCGCTAGAGATCATTATCTCGGGAAACTTTCTTTTTGACCACCCTGTAGATGCACACATACTCCAATTTACGTTATATAACACACTTGTATCGCGTCTGGAGAGACTTAGAAAGGAACGTTTAGGTTCTGATTTATTGAGCAATTCCGGTCATTCTGGTAATTCCTATGACTCGTTGCATAGGAACACCGAGAATGACTGACGCTTGCGAGTGTCAATTTTCTATTATAAAAACTATCTTTTTAAATTACTGGTGGTTTGATTCTACAGAAATATTTGCATTTCAGTTCCTGCAAGTAAATTATTAGTCAAGTTTTAACCTTAATACATTCTAAGAAACAAGATGAAAACTTTAAACTTTCATTTTGAGCGACCCCCTCCCCCTCCCCCCAAAAAAATAACATTTGCTTCTGCTACAACGATACAAAATATATTTTGTATGTCTTTTTTTTCAGTGCTAAAGTACCAAAATTCATTCAAATACATGCAGTTTTCTCATAATATTTACTTCTTTCATGCTATATTCCACAACGTGCAAAACTTGAGTGTTTATTTAACTCAAATTCACTCTCAGAAGTACGTTTATGTGTTCATATAACTTAAAATGAGGTCTTTTCTTTTTAAAGTGTAAAACTGCAAAAATTAAGAAAAATTATTTAAGCTTTCAAGTATAATTTAAATTGAAGTAAACTATAGTTTGCCATACTAAATATTTTATAACCGATACATCAAAACCGGTGAACAGATTTTGTCCATTCCCTAATTTCTTGAGTCTACGGTACACGCCAAGTACATGTGGCAAAACCAGCCCAGCCTCTTAATTAGTCATAATATAAAACAGACGTGGTTTGACAATATTATACATTTTCCGTGCAAGCTTAATTATTTGTCTATTTGTTTTCATTTATTTATTTTTCTGAGTCCGCCCTCGAAATAAAAGCGACAACGCCTATATTAAAATACTGTTTTTTTGTTTTTTTTCTTCTCCTCCCAGTATCAACGGTAAAGACGTTAAAATTAAACAAGTTATTTGTTTTAGATGAGGAGATAGGAAACTGGAAAATGACATACACAACGAAATCATTCAAAGAGAACACGTTTCCGTTCATAATCTTTCGAACGAAAACGCGTTTCCGTTCGTTTGCTGCAAAGGCGGAGCTACATTTAGTGTAAGAGATCACTGGCGTGAAAAACAAGTGGGTCTTAAAACCGATACTTGCATAAAAAAACTACACATATATTTAATTTTTAACGTAAAAAGGCAAAAAATATGAATTTGTATCTTATCCTTTAAATTGTAATTACCGTTGTATGTAAGTTTTTACCAAAATGTCATAAGTTTGTGGGAATGCGCTACGGAAAAATATTGATGCATTTAAATAATGTTTGACCATTATTTTTTGTGGTTCGAATACATAAGTATTTGAGCTATTACATTCAGAAACAGGCTAATTTAAAAATATCGAAAGTTAACATAAAAATGTGAATTTTTCTAAATTTCGGCAAACTTTAGAACAAATGCTCGATCGGAAGATGTAAACCGATTTTATTTCCCATTGGACATCTTTTTAGTCACCCAAACTCGCAACATTTCCTCGGTATTAAGAATTCAAAAAAAGAATTTCGAATTTTTTCACCCGCCTTAATATGCAGGCTACGACGCTCAGATTTTGGTCACACCCCTTTGCAAACGGTCGCTAAAACGAAAAACGGGACAAGTTTCATTTGTTGCTGAGCGCTTAACTTTTATATACACATTGTTTTTATAATAATTGAAGCGCTAATTAGTGATATTAATGATGCAGATTCTTATAGCAATGTGCATTTGTTAATTACAGCCGTATATTACTTATTATACAGAATGTTTCAAAATTAGAGGTATAGATTTTAAGGGGATATAAATTACATCATAAGAATTCAGAATTGCACAGGAACCCATGACCGCAATTTCCACCAAGAGCCGGGTGTTTCGGGTTATTTTTTAACAGATGTGGGCGTATCTTTTTAATGTTGAATAATTAAAAAAAAATATGCGCAAACGGTTACTTGAAAGGAATATAAAGTGTAATAATGCTACTTGTAATCGATGTATTTAGCTCACTGATTGTGTTAAAAAGAATATAATGCACGAAATTTTAAAATATTGGAATATACAAGCTTTTAAAAAGTGTATTTCACAGTAGGCGGAGCGATCCGCCTACAATACGCCTACTACACCTCTTATTTTATCATTTCATTTCTTAGTTTATTTCTACAGTAAATTTTAATCAAAATATCGTCTCCCTGTGTTGAAAATAGAGCTGGAATAAATGAGTTAAAATTATGGCGTAACGTCGGCGTAGCATTTGACGTCATAGATCCTCACTTGCGAATTGAAATTCTGATATCCCATTTAAAAACTCGATTGGTTGAAAAAACCCTTTTTTTAATCCTTTCTGTGGCAACAACCGAACATAAATTCTCGTGCCGTGATCGCAATGTAATGAATGGCGTAAGATCGCGTTGATGCTATTAAATTCTAAACATTAGGCTGCATTAAAATTCGTAAAAAATCATCTAATTTACATAATTTTTTCGTTTTTATTTTAAAAGAGGGAGAAAAGAATGTTTCACGATTTGTCAGAATATCTAAAAGTTATGACGGATAGAATTCAAGATGCGACAGTTTTAAAATTATTTTACGAAAAAAAATCGCGAAGCAGATGTTTAGTAAAAAAATTCCTAAAATTCGGTAAATCATTTTACGTATTCAGAACAAATTGTTTTTAAAAGAAAATTTCTTCCTCTATCCGAGGATACAAATGCCGTTTTGCTGCGAGCGTAATTTCCGCCGTTATTACGAATTAGGTGAGAAAAAATGCCAAAAATCGCATAAAACATAAAATAAAAAAAAATCTAGGTCGAATTTTGAAAAAATCGCTTCGAGGTGCACAACTACATATTTACATCTTCCCGGGTACCAAATTTGGTGTTTCTAGGTGTAGCCGTTTGTCCGTAACGCTGCCGACAGACACACACACAGACAGACACCTTCTTTTATAATAAGTAGAGATTATTAGAAGCCATAACATGCAATTTAGAAATACGGTTTTTGTGTATTTTATCTTTAACTAAATGTGAAATATACTGATATTTATCATAATATAAAAATATTTAAAATGCAAAGAATATGTTTGTGTTAGGAAATGTGTATGTCTCAGATAAAATATTCGTATGCATTATTAAATTAATTACTTACGGATTCATGCATCCGAAAAAAAATCAAACTGAGTTTAGATTGCATGGATATTATGATAATATACTTGTCTATAATGAATGTGATTTGTCTATTGTCTAAATATTATTAGAGCTTTATTAAAGCATGATTATACTTCTTGATATATTTTAGAAAAACGAATTTAACAAAGGGAATCATAAAAACAAAGCCAAGCCAAAAAGTAGCATTAGAAAATTTAAAATCAAATAGTTTTAAGAATATAGTACTTTTGAAACATGTTATTTAAATTGAAATCCAAATTGCATCATCAATCCTAAACTATTGTCGTAGGAACTTCCAAAATATGAAATATTCTATCGTAAATATCATTAGTAAAACCTCTCGATGAATGTCCGAGTAGATACGATTCTGAAGATAAGTAGATGTCGGAATTGTGATGGTCCAGGGATATGTCCTACCGCATGGTTGTCGATTTACTGGCCTAGAGTTTTTGGCGGTTTTCTCCTGATCTAACGTAAATGCTAATAAGAATCCCTTAAAATGACCTCCGTCTAAATTATTGCTCCCTTTGTCGGAAAGCTGTAATTTCCTTTGCCTCTACAGCAAGACTAAAAAAAAAATCTACATACTAAGTAAAATGGAAAGCGTAAAACTTTGTAGGGTTTTTATTTCATTTTCTTAAACAGTGAAATACGACTAAATATCTTTTTTTAATTTTCTATTTGTTTACACGTCTTATAAACATGATCTTGCCTGAAAAAGAGAAAATATGCGATTGAGTAAAATCTAATTCGTTTCAATATTTTTACTGCTCAGCGATTTTTCAAGCACGACTAAGAAACATCCTTACATACCCTTCTTCAAAATGTCTACCTCTTCCTCATACAGTTTTACATTCCCTCCAGGCTACACATACAATTTCAAGTTTATTATTAAGCAACAATGAACTATTGATCTTATCTCTTACGGTCGACTTGCACAACTATCCCTTGAGAAGCATTAACCAGGGCCTCAAACTCAGCACACGAGGAAAGCGCATTGATCAGTACAACGTTATGTACCATTTAGAAGTGCTTAATTCTAAGTAACTTAGATATATCAAAATGTGTGAAAGTCGTACGGGCATGCGGTAATTTTGGAAATGGAATTGATAGTTTCCGCTGCACCCAGCCACATTTATGTCTACAGGAGGAAAGTTGAAATTATCGTCATTAATTTTTATTATGGCTTGGGATGTGTGCGGCTGTGCTGTGTGTAGCCCAGGCATGAAACCTTGGGAGCGAATGGCTATTAATTTTTTTGCGAGTAGTTTATCTTGCCGCCGGTGAAATTTAACCGATCATCTGGTAATAATTTTGTTTTAAATCGCTGATAAGAACTGTGTGATTGATCGAGAGGGAAAGTTTGTTTTTTGCGAATAAGCAGAGGTGTGATTTTCAGCATTGGAGAGGTGTATGTTTTAATTGAATTTAGCATGTTAAATTTTATCGCTATGCTTTAAAAAACGTTTAGGTTTCGACATAACTCAGGCAAGTGAAGGTTTACTAAATGGTATTTTATGATGTGTTTAAGATAAGTATATGTTAAGATAAGATACTGAACAGTCGTGTACAATTGAGTGATTTTTTTAAACGATTCTTATTATATATATACTAGCTGAAGTACCCGTCCTCGACGGGTTAGTGAATGAAAATTTCCAAAAAGCAAGAACTTTCGTCAACATTGTAGGAGTACACAGAATGGATGTAGTATGTTGACAAAGTAAAGAAAGCGAAGTTATAATTTTCATGTATTGTTAAAATATTACAGGTTAGAGAGTAACTAAGTAATATCATTTCATTCGCTTTAGTCGTAATTATGTGATGCGCAAACGAATATTTACGCATATTTAAATAATTTTCGCAAAATCTCAAAATTTAATCAACATTTTTGAAAAATTTGAAGCCTAGAATTTAAGTTGAGTGACAACCTATCATGTCACCCAAATTCGTTTCATTCCCTGCAGTCTTTATTTCGTGATGCTGGAACAAATTTTCAGCATTTTAAAACGATTTTCGAAAAATCTCAAAATGTAAGCAAAATATTTGTAAAATTCAACGCCTATAAATTAAGATTAGCAACTACCTATCATATCACTCAATTTCGTATCATTCGTTTTAGTCGTTATTACGTGATGTTTGAAGAAATATAAACGTATTTTGAGAGAATTTTAACAAAATATCAAAATCTAATAAAAATGTTGAAAAAATTGGACTCCTATAGTTTATGTTGAGCAAACATCTATCGTATGACCAAACTTCATATCATTCGCTTTAGTCGTTATTACGTAATACTTGAACAAAGATTCACTCAGTTTTAAACGATTTTCACAAAATCTCGAAATCTGATGGATTTTTTTAATTAGATGCTTATAGTTTAAGGTGAGTGACCACCTATCATTTCACCAAATATCATTTTTTCACCTTTGCAGTTATTACGGGATGTGCGAACACAAATTTACGCAGTTTGAAACGATTTTCGCAAAATCTGAAAATCTAATCAAGATTTTTTTAAAATTCGACGCCTATGTTTTAAGTTGAGTGACCACCTATCATGACACCAAATTTCATAGAATTCGCTTCAGTCGTTTTTACGTGATGCTTAAACAAAAAAAGCGTCACGGACAGAATGACAGACAGACAAACTTCTTTTTGAGGGTCTGATCGTATTCCCGGGTGCTCGAAACGAATAGAAATTGCAAAATTTTGAATTGCAAGAAATGTACAGACAAAAGTCTAATTTTATTTATATAGACTAGCTGAAGTACCCCTCCTTGACGGGTTAGTGAATGCAAATTTCCAAAAAGCAAGAACTTTTGTCAGCATTGTAGTAGTACACAGAATGGATGTAGTATGTTGCCAAAGTAAAGAAAGCGAATTTATAATTTTTATGTATTGTTAAACTATTACATGTTAGAGAGTAACTAAGTAATATCATTTCATTTGCTTTAATCGTAATTATGTGATGCGCGAACGAATATTTACGCATATTGAAATAATTTTCGCAAAATCTCAAAATCTAATCAACATTTTTGAAAAATTGGAAGCCTAGAATTTAAGTTGAGTGACAACCTATCATGTCACCCAATTTCGTTTAATTACCTGCAGTCTTTATTTCGTGATGCTGGAACGAAATTTCAGCATTGTAAAACGATTTTCGCAAAATCTCAAAATGTAATCAAATTATTTTAAAATTTCAACGCCTATAAATTAAAATTAGCAACTACCTATCATATCACTAAGTTTCGTATCATTCATATTAGTCGTTATTACGTGATGTTTGAAGAAATATAAACGTATTTTGAGAGAATTTTCAGAAAATCTCAAAATCGAATAAAAATGTTTAAAAAATTGGACTTAAATTAAAAAATAGTTTATGTTGAGCAACCATCTATCATGTGACTAAATTTCATATCATTCGCTTTAGTCGTTATTACATAATGCGGGAACAAAGATTCACTCTATTTTAAACGATTTTCGCAAAATCTCGAAATCTGATCGATTTTTTTAAAAATTATATGCTAATAGTTTAAGGTGAGCGCCCACCTATCATTTCACCCAATATCATTTTTTCACCTTTGCAGTTAGTACGTGATGTGCGAACACAAATTTACGCAGTTTGAAATGATTTTCGCAAAATCTCAAAATCTAGTGATCAAGATTTTTTTTAATTCAACGCCTATGCTTCAAGTTGAGTGAGCACCTATCATGACACCCAATTTCATATAATTCACTTCAGTCGTTTTCAGGTGATGCTCGAACACAAATTTACGCTGTTTGAAAGGATTTTCGCAAAATCTCAAAGTCCAATCAAGATTTTTAAAGAATTCGACACCTATATTTTAAGTTGAGTGACCACCTATCATGACACCCAATTTCATATCATTCGCTTCAGTCGTTTTTACGTGATGCTTGAACACAAATTTACGCAGTTTGAAAGGATTTTCGCAAAATCTCAAAATCCAATCAAGATTTTTTTAAAATTTGACGCCTATGTTTTAAGTTGAGTGACCACCTATCATGACACCCAATTTCATATCATTCGCGTCAGTCGTTTTTACGTGATGCTTAAACAAAAAAAGCGTCACGGACAGAATGACAGAATGACAGACAGACAAACTTTTTTTTTGAGGGTCGCATCGGATTCCCGGGTGCTTCAAACGGATAGAAATCGCAAAATTTTTGAATTTTAAGAAATGTACAGACAAAAGTCTAATTTTCTTTATATAGATATACAGGGTAGTTATGACTAAACTTTCCCTACGAACAGTGCTCTATAGCTGAAACGGGCGTACGGATTATAACCAAAATTGGTATATTGACTATACATGATATTCTCTCAAGGAATTCCGAAAAAAATAGTTCAAAAATATCCAGTAGGTATCGTTTTGCATGATAAACGCCATTTTAAGGATGGAAATGGCTAATTGGAAATATACAAAAAATTTAACATTTGTTCAATAGTTTTTGGGCATTTATTCACTAATTTGGGTAATATTTGAGCTGATTTCAGCATGCAAAGTACCACCTAGTGGAGCTTTTTTTAACTAAACGTTCTTAAAAATTCCCTCGAACGAATCTCGTGTACAGTCCATATGCGAAACTTGGTAGCAATCTGTTCATCGGTTACAGCTGCAGAATGCTTTGTAGGGGATTTGTAGGGGAAGTTTAATTATAACCACCCAGCATATATATTTATGAAAAACAGTGCCAAAAATGTTAACTTTTTATCTATTTCAGAAAATATTAGAGGAGTGAAGTACCTAATTACGTTACACAAAAACGAAAATGTATTTCAGTTTACTTAATCTACTAATAATAAATTATACATGCACTTTAGAGTTAATATTAGGTGTACCGGAAATTAATGTCTTTTTTTAGATTAAATTTAAAGAGATAAATTTTAAACAAACAAGTTTTTAATTACAGGCTGGCTGATCCTAAACGGCTTATGGCGATATCTATTTTACTTTAGATATATGAAAAGAACATTTTGACAACCTACCTCATCATAGGTAATCTAATACACACCACATAGCTTCAGTGAATTTTGTTACATAAAATACTGACATACGAAAAAACTTTAAAATTATTTTAATTAAATTTTCGAAGAACTAGCAATATGGACCAAAATATATAATATTTGAATCATATTAAAATGTCTCAGATTGACTATTTTGCTTTTGTCTCTCGTAATGTCCTCGCTTTTACGCTGCTAATAAGCTTCTTACACATGTACTACTTCCTTTTTTAAAGACGTGTAGTTGCACGAGTGACATTGTGTTGGACGTATCAATCGTTAATTTGAACGCAAAAATCATCCATCATGAAATGCTCTCGCATATTGGAAAAAAGTAATGTTAAGTCATTTTCTTTTACGTAGAGGTGCTTCATAAAGCATGATAACAAGAGTTGTCAAATAAGTACTTAGTCTCATAGCGAATGGAATTCCATGTCTCGGTACAACGGGCAATCATATCACTCAAATGCCACTAGATGGCACATGATTGATTACAACGCTTCCGATGGAACATATCGGAACATCCCCTCTACAGCCCGGATCTCGCGCCTAGTGATTTTCATCGCTTCGAGCTGTTGAAGAAGTATCTAGCGGAACGCTATTTCTAGACAGATGTTGCAGTGCAAGATTCCGTCGTTAAGCGGCTCAGCGACCAGGACACTGATTTCTTGAACGCCGATTTCGATAGTTTAGTATAAAATGGAACAAATGGTTTGATGCTCATGGTGGCTATGTTGAAAATAATCTGTACCAAACGCCTTGCTATGCTGTTGTATCTCTTAAATTTATGAATAAACGTTTTTGGTTAAAAATCATATTTACTTTATTTCTGAACCACTCTCGTATATAATTTTGGTTGCTCTAAATTTGTACCACTTGACGTTTCTGGTACTGGAATGAAAACTTTTCTTTTAACCATTAAGACAGTGAAGTACGTCGCTGGCTTGTTGAATAGCTCACTTTTCGTATGCTTGAATTTGTATTTTTGGCTTATTAAAAAACATGACTACCAGCTCGGCCGATGTGCCCTTAAGTTTTTGCCAATCAGAATATTTTATTTGTAAGGTTTAACGGTGTCTACAATGTGCACGGCCTTCCCCGCCTTATGAAGATTCATTGTAAGTTATAAGCGACACACGGCAAAAAAACCAGACCTGCCTATACTTCAGTGAAATGAAATAAGCAAGAACACTTACCTCTATGAACTATTTTATGCAACTGACTTGTAATTATTCTGAGCTCTGGATTGGACAAATCACCCGTCTGGAATATAAGAAAATTATTCCTATAAATATTGAGTACAGCTAGTTTCATTAATTATAAAACGCATTTGTGATTTATAAACATTAAATTGTGTAACTTGTTTCTCAGCTGAATGATGCTTCCTGTTTAGTCTGCGTCTGCTTTTGCTAGTTGCAAAAAATGCCTAAAATGCACTAAAGTACACTTATATTATACAGGGTGTCCTAGAAATGAGGTAACACGCTTTAATTTCATATATATTGGACATAAGGGGACAATGTAAATTGAAAAAAAAAACTATTCAAAATAAGGTATGAAAGCAGACTTCAATAAGAAGGAAATCCTCTCGCTAGTTTTAAAAAAAATGCACTTTTTAAATTTGTATACGACCCCCGGAAGGAAAAATTACCAAGTAGTAAAATGTGCCCCCTTCATTACTGAGGTGATACACAAAATTCAGCACTTCATCATAAAAAAGTCTCAGTGATATCTTTAAATAAAAATTGTAAGGCGTATAGGCTAAATTATATTAATTAGTAATTTTCTTGTACGGGACTAATAAACAAACTTAAAAAGTGTAACTTTTTTGAAAATTAACGAGAGTATTTTTTTCTGAAAGCAGTCTTTTTTTCCCCTACATTATTTTGAACACTTTTTCAATTTACCTTGACCACTTATCACTGATAGGTAAACCATCAAAGTGTGTTACCTTCTTTTGAAACATCTTGTATATTTTTGCGTATTTTAAAAGTTCGATTTTTTAAGATGTATTAGAACATGATTTTCTGGAAATATGAACCATATTTACAGCATTTGTAGTTCAAAACTAAATGCAGAAGTACATTATATTTTTTAAATATATATTAACGTATATTTTGAATATTTTTTTTACTCCAAATATCCAGTCACATGAAACAAAAGTGTACATGGCTAAAGTTGCACTGAAGTCTTACCTGTAAAAGAATAGATACCCCTACTAAGCCTTGGTTCTTTTGGAGTGCCATAGCTTCAGATATGTTTGAATATAAATCACTATTGTAGCCGTATATTTGTAACTGAAAGAAAAAAAATATACATTCAGCAAATATATTGTGTATATAAATACATAAACTATCGTTTTATATACTCGAATATGTGTAAAATTTTGTTGTCAAAATTATTCCCAAACTATATGAAATTTAGAGCTTTGTAAGCTTTACTACTGCAGGGGAAAATTCCTCCGCATCTACTAATCAAAATTTTTAAGCACTCATTTTTACCTTTTATGGACACTTCTATTGTTTCTCCTTTCCTAATAGTAAAAAATACAATTTTGAAAGTTTTTGTTTGGCTTGGCATTTGTTGACATGTCACAAATTACAAAACTCGATGAGCGTTCAATGCCTCTTGGATGTGCAATCTGTTTCGAATTTATTATTTAATTTAAATCTTCATATTTGTGAGAAAATTTTTGTACAGATATTATTTTCGCATACATACTCTGGCAATTCCGTTTTGTCAAAATACGGTAAGTTCCATTTATACGCCAATCTTACGTTCTTAAATTATAGAGTGAAATATTTTAAATAAAGCAATCGTTTTCTTACATTTTTTCTATGAATTACTTTTATCTATAAATGTTTAAATAATATTTTTTTTAAATCAATAAAAATGATAACGTCTTTATAGTAAGTGTTCGATATTGGATGTTTATCCCATCTTGGCGAGCGCTTATCTCAGTACTGTTTAAACCGGGCAAACCTTGGCCCTTACTGCTCGATCCTTCTCAGGGCAGTTGTATCGTGGATTCTTGTCTGAGTGCGTGCATCTTGCACCAACATTGTTAATTGCAAGCATAGTGTTTTTCAAATAAGGCCCCTTATTGTTGGGGGCCCGGGCGATTGCCCCGAATGACCTGCTGGAAATCAGTCCTTAAATGTGTCCTGTGTTTTACGTACTGAATACAAATGCGGGTGGTGAACCCACTCAATACTTGTACTTTTCATTCACCTACATCTCAGTCCGAAAAGTCGCTGATTCGGATCAAAATTTTTAGGTTACTCAAACGGATAGATCCATTTAAAGTAATGTCGTATTTTTTATGGTGTTGAAAGATTTATGTCGCATTTTAATAAGTTTTAATTTGCAGTCTTATTCTTATTGAAAGTTTCTAATTGTTTTAAATTGCTATATATATATATATATATATATATACATTTCACTGCTCTTAAATAAAGTAAAAACACCTTCAGTGTGGTGTCTGAGTAAAATCCAGTTCACTAACACGAAGTATCAAAGTTTACAACCCCTCTTCAGGCTTCGCACTTTGAAAATAACCCCTTCTAATTACGACTCAGATGGGAAAAACTTCGAAGCTATAATGAAAAAAAAACGCATTGTGATATTTGTTTCCCATAAAAAAAATTACCTTGGAAAATACATAAATTTAAAGTGGTGTGAAATTCTCTGCAATATTCATTATCTTTAACCCAGAATATTCTATAGAGTTTTGTCTTGCAGAGGCCTTCAGATACTGGGCATTACATCTCATAATGGTCATCGTGGCTAAAGAACCATTCTACTCTATCCGAGGCTAGGGTTCGATTCCAGGCTGGGGACGTTCATAATGCGAGGCAACCCTGATCCACCTTTTGGGTACCTCCATAATAGAGGGACAAACACATCCAGCCTTAGTACTGCCCAGTGACTATAAACGGTAAGTGCCCGTATTAAAAGTTATGCGCCAGAAAGCGCGGGATGTGCGGATTTTTTATATGTCATTTTACAGAACAGATAACAGTACCAGACAGTTTTTAACTTAATTTAGAGATGGTTTTTTTTAAACAGATGATAGAAGTACTCAAATACGTGTATTTGTGATATACATCTTGCAATCTCAGCTCACTTTTTTGACTTCTATTCAAATAAAACTTACTTCTTAAAATAAATAAATATTTGTAACGTTTATACGTAAGTTTAATAAAATTCTCCTTTAGTGTTTAAAACATGTATTTTGAATGATTCCCTGCTTACTACACAAAAAAAGCATTCAGTCACATTCACCCTTTTCCTAGAAATTTAACTTTTTTTTCGAGCTAAAAAAATGTAATTTTAAGTGTAAAGCAAAAAAAAAGTTTCAGCGGGTGATAAAATGTGTTATCCTTCAATCCGCCTTATAGCAGTTTTAGCTGTGAAATAATATATTCATTTATGCTATATTTCACACAAAGTTTCTGCTCAACTTTTCATACTTATATTTTAAATACCGCTTTCAAATGAGAAAAATACACAATTATAAAAATTGTGTTTCAACCTTCTTTATACAGCGTGGTTATACTTAAATTTACACTTTGAAATGGTTGGAAAAGGAAAACTACTGAACCAAATGTTATCAAAACTTGGTAATCGTGTAAAGGAGGTCATGGGGATTTATTATTCTCAGTTTAAAAAAAAAGTTCAAAAACTCACTACCAGGGGAGCTGTATGTATTATTGGTATAGGAAATAAGACATGAACACATCGGTTTAAAATGCTCGTAATCGTTTCTGAAACGTGTTACAAAGCATGTTCAATGTAGCGTCCATCATTGTCTGAAAGCAAGTTCAATCGTATTACGGCATTCTCTACAGCAACTCTAATTATGGACTCTAATAACGGCTCTAATTACTCTAATTACGGAGGAATATTACGAATATGTCGGTATATCACACCTTTAGATTTCACCGAATTGTTTAGATTATCACCGTAAAGAAGACCCTACACCCAGTTTCGTTTTACAAACGATTACAAACATTTAAACCGATGTCTTCATGTCTTATTTCGTTTACCAATATTGCATACTGAGTCTTTTCCCACCTAGTAGTGAGTTGTTGAACATTTTTTTGCACGGATAATAAATACCCATGACCTCCTCTATACGCGATTACCAGGTGTGGTAACATTTGGTCTAGTGGTTTTCCTTTTCTGCCCGTTTCAATGTGTAACTTTAATTATAACCCCTTGTATGTAACAAAAATTGTATGCTTTCCTTTTTCTGACTCATATGGGAACATCTTTGAAACTAAGAAAATGTGTTCCTGCAATTTCTGAGTTCTCGGATAAAGTAATTACTTTGGATTACATGTGATTACGTTACCGTTTTCCATTCTCCAAAATGATAATTTGCTGTATTTCTGAATTATATTTTAAAGTCAACAGCACAAATCATTCTTCCCTTTTGCAGATAGCTCTTTTGCAGTGCTTTACATAAGCAGAACAGTAGCAGCTTAATTTTATTTTAAAGAAGGTGCAGTAATACACTCTGGAATTTTTATATCTTATGTAGAAGTTTAAAAATGGAACTGAATAACCTAAATATATGAAAGCCAAATGACCGCTGAATTAAAAAAATAAATCCTTTTCAAAATATGTTTTTCAGTATAAAATTAAAAAAAAATTGGTAGGTGATTAAACATATTTTCTTGTTCCGCCCTTTCATTTTTGAAATATTTAATATTAAATTAAACAGCATAATCGTATATAATTTTGTAGATCATAAAAAAATATGCATATTGTTACCACGTAGCGCACATGTAAATGTAAAAAATAACACATTATACTATTCCATAATAAAGACGTACACAAACTATAGACTTCGAGTTTCATATTTCTCCTTGCAATATAGTTTTATTAACGAGTAAAAGTACAATAAGAACAAAAAGAAATCTATATATAGAGAGAAATGCAACTGCCGTTCAGTTAAGTAGCAAAGTTAGTGATATCCTCCAAACTTTCAACTCAGAAAATACATCTTCGAACTATGCCTCAGGTGGGAACATGTCTGAAACTATAATGAAGGAAAATGCACCGTGTAATTCCAGGAAAAAGCGATTACTTTGGATTATATATAAGTATAATAACGTCAGCCATTCTCCTAAAGGATTACCCATCTTGTCCCGGTAGATTATTAAAAATATCCTTGGTAGAAAGATTCAGGTTTGTGAAAATGTGGAATGTATGATTTAAATCGAAAATGATGTATCATAAATTTTTAATACCGCTAATGCTTTTCTGAAAGTTTGTATTTTTATTTTTACATTAGATACGCAAAATTATTTCAGACATTCGTAAATTGAGGTGAATTCTGAAGTACTGCCATTATTTAATAAAATATTATTTCCGTAAATCAGAAAATCATTTCTATTGTTATAGAAGGTATATTAGTTTTTAATAATTCTTGAAAAATGTTATTCTTGTAATACTGATTCGTACAAAAGATATTTGCCCTGAATGTGTGATTCCAAATTTGATTTAAAGAATGGCTTCCTACTTGTAATATGCCGATATATTTAGTAAATCAGTATGCATATATTTTTAACAGTTTTACTTAATGTAGTATGGAATGTAAAAGCAACATTGCAACATAAGTGAAGTCTTTAAGAACTGTTTTCATATCTTCCGTGTTGGCTATCTCAAACTGTATTTAATTGTAGCAATAGGAATGTGTTGCATAACACATCTGATTTCGTATGTTTTACTCATGTCCCATTGTGCCCCCGCAAATATCACAATACGACACCTTGAGTACGTTTGGAAAATTAACTTTCTCAAAGAATAAAATAAGGATAAATCCTGAAAAATAAGAACAATGAAAGCTAATAGTTGTCAAAATATTGTTCAACATTTAATTTTAATTTTAATTAAAAGAAATGAAATTTTTTAGAGCAAGTAAAATTTTTTCCACTGTGCGCCCCTCTCCCCTAATTGTTTATACACTAATTTCATTTTATAGAGTTTAGATTCATCGATCAATTTTATCTCGTACAAAAAACAGGTAAGTCCTTCAAATGCACAAAAGACATCAAAAGCTTTGCGATTTTTCAGAAACAAACAAAAACAAATCTAATGTAATCCATGTATTTTCACATCAGAACTACTTTCAAATAAAATTCCTCTGCTCTATTTTAATTTTCAAGATTAAAGAGCATATATCTGATAAGATCTCGAAAGCGGTTGCAGTTAATTTGGTAGTGAGAGAATTAATTTCTTTTTTGAAATCGCTTTTTAATGTGAGAGGAGAAGATAAGAATTAGGTTTGCTTGTGAGAATTTATTTGTTTATATGGATATAATAAAATTATGCATAATTGCATAGCGCAAATTGAATAGCAAGGAGATAATAAAATCCTTGTAATTAGCTTTTATGATAAATCGATGTAGCAGCATTCTTATACAAGTACTTTAATCATCTGGCTTTTTGAGTCTTCATGTTTCATATGAATTTTAATAGATACCGAAAGAGATACGGAAATTAAACTTGAAAAAATGATAATAACGCCAATCTTGTAATACTGTTTCTGATCATATAGAGGATATTTTGATTAAAATATTCGTTTTCTAGTATGCGGTATTTTTATACATTTGTAACACATTTATGTACTATTGTTTTATTATAAATCATATTTTTAAAATTCTTGAACAAAATGTAATTAAATTTTGATGGTAATAGAATACCATATATAAACTGAAATTTCAACGTTTATATTAGAAGTCATAAATTATTTTAACATGAGAAATTTCAGACATACACCAAAACATAGTATCCAATACATGTTTATTTAGTAATATTTAATATAGTAAGGCCGGGATAAGTCATACAGCCGCTGAAATGTTTACACCCATCACTATATGCAGAATGATGGCATAAGGTTAAACACTGGTTAGCTACGATATCATTTTAAGATATCCAGTCGCTTAATTTTTGCGTTAGCTTTACTTATTTAAAAATGCGCAAATATACACATATATTGTTCCCCCATTTAAACAATTACGCACTTATAATACCCAAAGTTAAAGCGACAACTTACTTAAATTTTAAGCATGAATGATGTCCCTTTATAAACTAGTGTTGAATGTCTTAATTATCAATGAGCACTACTTTTATGAGTACTGGAAATGAAAATATCTACAAAAAAGAAATATTGGAATCTTGAAGTTAGTAGGTATTGTCCTTTTTGAAATAAAATTTTAAGATTAAAAAAATACTGATAAAATATAGCATTGAATATATTTATGTTTAGAAAAGTTTTAAAATATGATCGTAGTTCCTAAGCATTAATATGCGTAGGTTTTAATTCTATGTTGTGCAATATCAGTTCATTTTCACGAGTCTTAAAAGAGCAGAATACAAACTTTATTAAATGTATTTTGAAACGCCGTAAGAACATCGTTACTTCACATCATTTTCTCGGAAAGATCCTCAAAAGTTATAATGGAAAAGATCTATTAATTCTATAAAACAAGGAGCTTACATGTATAAGCTCATATTCAATTTTGAAGATTCATTAGCGTCTTAAAAGATTTCTCAATAACTGTCAATGCCGTATCAGCTTAATCTGAGAAGCTTATCTAACGGACATGGTCTCATGGGTAAGTGGATGTTTACGCACTCTATGCAGTTAGTCGTGTGGGTGTGCATACGTGTATTTATATGTAATGAGAAAGCAACTTAAGTTAGAAATATTTCCATGAAATTGTTATGATTATAGAATTACTGAGAATAAACCCAATTCCGAAATCACTGTCAAGAAAATGTAATCGAAAACAAATTACAGATAATTCAAAACAAAGTAATTACACATAACCAAGCTACGTTTGAGGGGAAATTGCTTTAGGTAAATAAAGTAAGAATAAAAAACAATGTTTCTCAAAGAAGAATATATTTTTTAAACTGCCGAAGTCTCATACAGAACTTGCGATTAATGTAAATACGAAATTTTTTTCAGTTCCAGTCTGGCGAGGCTTTGTTGTGTGTTGTTTGTGTTTTGTATCGTTCTTAATTATATATATTTTTAAATGACACAGAAATACAGCTTCTTTTAGACTGTTGAGAATCGGTGACCGTTGAATTCAATAATTTTCTTTTTTTTATGTGTGTGTATGGGGGGGGGGGTGTTAAAAGCAGCTCTGATTTTTTTTCTGGTTTTAAACAGTGTGCCTTGCTTTTTAAGTATGCTAATTGAATATCCTTTCACTAAGAAGAATACCTTTAAGTGTGTTGTGCTATTTATCAGTACTTATTTTGGTAATTATGTAACTTTTTCTGTAAAGACCTAAAGACCTTCTGGGGCACACTTGAGATTTTTAGCTTTATTTTCTTATATGCATACATGTATGAATGTGCGTATAATACATTAGATAAATAAACAGATATATTCTGAAATGCTTCTAAAAATGGTTAATGGTACATTGATTCCGAAATGTTTGCATCATTAATTAGAACCACAGCATTTTAAGATAATTTTACAACTGACTCTTTTGTATGCTATTTTCTAAAATGCTTCCGAGTCATGCAATCAGCAGGTTTGCATTCCTCGCTTAAGTAACCATGCTAAATACGGAGTATATCAAGCGCCTAAACTTTTTATCTAAAGAAAGCGAGACCTGTAAATAAATAAATACAAGAAAGAAATGCATGTATATTCCTTTCCTTTAGAATTGACTTACGGTAAACTTTTCAACCCTTAAAATGTGTTATAAAAATTACTAGTATTTGAAAATACAAGAAAACGTTCTGTTTATAAAGAATGTGTGTAAACAAATATTTCCCTAAATAAATAAATTTCCTTGGTTGCCAAAATACGAAATTTCTGTCATTCCTGAAAAGGCACGGTAAAATAAAAAAAAAATATATAATTTACAGATGCTGAATTAAAATTCTTTGCTTAATATTATTAAAATTAAAATATATATATATAATATATAATTTTACACTTTTTATGTAAAAGGCACAAGATTACGAATCTATGCTCGAGGGAAATATAAAGGCTAATGGAGACGAATGCGTAAAATAAAGAATTTAACTTAAGTAAGTAGAGAAGTTTAAAGTATGGACACTGAATTAAGGCTCTTACAAAAGGAACTTCTGGAATTATAAACTGAAAGTAAACGATTTATTTCTGAATCCCTCCCATTAAATACTTCCCCATATACTCCTCCATGCTTAATTATTTCATAAAAATAGTTTACATATATTTCTGTAGAAAGAAATTGGATAATTACAAAACTATTTCATGTTAACTATGCAGTAAGCACAATAACACTCGAAAATGCATTCATAGTCACATAGCAAAGGCCTCAAAGATTTAATTTATGGAACATAAAGGAATGAAACTTTCAAAAGCTGTCTTTGTAAACGTGGGAACTACAGCAGTCCATCCACATTCCAAGAATCCACAATCTGTCAAGCCAAACGGAATTGACATGCTTGATGACTTTTTTATTAAAGACATACAGATTAAAGTTCACGGGAAAAATACCAGAACTAATTACTTCCATATTGAGAAAATTAAATTCTCTTTTCAAATCACTTTCGAAAGGAGGAACGCAAGATAAGAATTCCGTGGTTTGCAGGTCAGTCTGAAGCACTCTTGGGAATACTGAACATTATACCTAATTACACGACGCATATTAAGTACTTATGAGATAGTAAAAGTCTTGTAATTAACTTTCGTGATAAATAGAAGTGGTAATTGTTCTTTTATTCGAGCGCTTTCGTTATTTGTACGAAATTTCTCTTAGTTTATATCTTTGGAATCTCTCCTCTATCTCATTGAAGAATTTTAATTGTAGAAGGAGTACCCACGTTTTCCATTCTAACAACACAAATATTGAATATGACGGCAATAAATATACTATGTTTTAATTTTTTCTTATTAAAGTATATTTGATAAAATTCTTATTATATTAATAGTAATGGACCGCTAATTCAAGCTAGTAGCTGGTTTTCTGCAAACCGATTGGACAGGATTATGGCTCTGATTTTGGGATATACGGACTGATTTTTATTTTGTGCAAAGTATTCTTCGTTTGAATTTGCATGTTAAGTATTTTTGTTCCTTTTCATACTTTGACTATCTTTCTTTGTTTTTATAAATCAGGGAGAAGTGGTACCGTCGAATTCTAATTGATTTTTATGCATGCAGCGATGTTTTGATTACATAATAATACTGCTACTTTAACAGTTTGATACTGAACTTCTTTACTTTTTACCTTTAAAATAATCAATAAATTTAACATATGAATCTCCTGGCAAATAGCAATAAACATATACTATTACTGCGCCAGTCTCCCTCTGAATGAGCTTCGTATTTCGCACAGATGAATATATATTATTGTACAAGGAGATACAAGGTTAATTTCATAGATTACAAACAGTCTTTCTTATATATATAAGTAGTAAATTTCTGATATATCATTCAGTACTTCAACAAAAAGAACTATTCAATTCTTTTTCATTTTCAGCGCACTTTAACATACAACGAAGACATTTACCAAAGGCTAATCAGATAAAATGTCCTCGCAAACCGATGTTATTTTCCATTTAAAAAATCAAGCTAACATAATTTAATGCTGTAATAAGAATAGTAGATTTGTATTGGAGATTCTGCGAAACGTAAATAGATATCTACTCTAATATTTTTATACTCCACATAGTCATTTAAAAGACTAAAATCCTAAATGTAATTTAATCAACATTGATGTAGAAATAAAATTTAAAATAATTTTATCCTGTTCTAGATGATACTTCCTTTATTTATTTTTGCAGGCTATTACATTTTTTTCAATATTCTTTTCATTAGAGTAATTTCATCGGTTTTTTACAGGTTAAGGTGGGGTAAGCGTTACAGTTTTTTGAGTAATTTGATTTGAACGTAGTACTGCACCTGTTGTAAGAGACACAAGCACATTTCTTTCACAGAATCATAAACCGGTTGCCTTTCTGAACATGGAGGCATTTGGCAACAATCAGAAGTTCTAGATTGCGACATAAAAATAATTCAGAAATTTGGTGAATTAGTAGAACACCATTCACTTTATCAATTCCTATTTATATATCTTGTTCAATTTTTCAATCGTTAATAATATACTTTTTATTCATCCACTCAACTTCAAATACATTTTTTTAACTTTTAGTGGATGACACCTGATGTTAGTACAGTTTCTTAAATAAAAAGTAACTAAAATATTTTTTTTTAATTTCTTGACATAAGTAGAAATTGACTATAATTTTTTTATATTATTTTTTCCAATTTCCAAATGGTAGAATGTGCGGTTGGTAAGTGGGCAAAGGGAGATAGTGTTTTAATACAAAGGGAGGAAAATCATTGATTTATCTTTAAAAAAATTTCTAGTAGCAAGTTCTTGCAACACAAATTCAATAGCAGAAAATGACTTTATTTTTAAAAATCGTTTATTTTTTTAAGCTCCTTCACACTCTCACAAAAAATATCCGAGTCTAAGCAAAATTTCAGATTTTGGTTTTTATGTCTAATTATTTAGTTTTCTGCAAAAACATATGCACCAAAAAAGAAATATGAAAGAAATATAATTAGACACATCCTGAATCATATTTTATGGAAAATAATTTTTAATACATGAAACCAATATTCGAAATTCGACTCATACTCGAATACTTTTTTGAGAGGGTGTGCATATTTGTTTTATTTTATATCATAAAATATTTGAATATCAAAAATAACAGGTATAAATGTTATTTAAGCTTACAGTTACATGAAGGAAATATGGCATCAATGACATAGCCCTCATGTAATTTATCTAGACTAGATTTAAGTATTCGGTATGGTATGTACGATAATAAAACACATGAACTAAAACTTAAATTTTGACTAGGCTATATAGGTAGCAACCTGAAACAAATAATAGTCAAAATTTTTTAAACTAGTGAAAGTGAACATCAGCTTATGATGGCTGTTTGAAAGTACTGGTTCGCTTAGTTTGAATACAGTATCTTCTACGGTAGAGTATAGAGGCATATAATAAGAGGACTTATCTTTGAGGCCATTATCAGGAGCAAAATTGGCCGTGTCAAGAAGTGATCCACTTACCCCACCATACAGATGGCGCACTTGCCCCGACTGCAGGGCAATTTGCCATCCAATTTTAAAAACTAATAAAAATACCACAAAATTTTCACGAATTGGGAAATATCTCCTTTTCTGAGCTATATAAATTGCAAATTGTTCTTTGTTACTACATTTAGTTTTCAGGGGGAAAATATTTCAACAGATGGAGTTCCTACAAAATTGCTTATATCATTCACGAAACATAAAACAATTTCAGAATGGTTTCCAGGTGTTGTGTAATATATACAATACAATAAACGTAGGAGATAATCTACAGGGTGTCATAAAAAGGCGGTAACATGCCTTAATTTTTTATCTATTAGAAATAAGCGGCCAGTGTAAATTGAAAAAATGTTCAAAATAAGATAGGACTAACACTACATAAGAAAAAAAATTTTTCGCATTAATTTTCAAAAAGTTACACTTTTTAAATATGTATATGACCCCCGTATAAAAAAATGTCTAATTGGTGAAATTTGCCCCTTAAATGAGGTGATGTACAAAATTTGAGAATTATAACCTAAAAAGTGCGACAGATATAAAGAGTAACATATGCTGACTCAAACCACATTTCAGTGACTCTCGACGGAAAAAAAATAGCATCGTAAGGTTGTATTTTGGGGTTCGCATTACTAAAGAAAATCTTTTTTGCACTCTAGTTATAAACCCAACCTCACCCTATTTGAAATTTCCTAAAACTTTGCCATCATATTCTGAAGCCGAATCTTGAAAATAATCGAATTCTCAAATATTTTACGCTCAAGAATATTTAAATAAAACTTGTTTGTGGTGCACATTGCATAGGTAAAATGAAAGATTTGTAAAGTTAGGAAAATTAAATTCACTTTTGAAATCTTACTTGAAAGGCAGAAAAGTGATAAGAATTCTGTGAACAGAGGTCAGTCACATTCTAATTAGGGACTGCTGAAGATTATTCCAAATTAGATGACGCATATTAAATAGTTTTAAGAGTCAAGGCATGGTAATTAACTTTTATGATAAATAGTAACCGTAATTATTCTTTCGTATAAAGTTTTGTGAGAGACTTTTATTTTACATTTCCATTATTTTAATTTAAATAAAATAATTTTCGTACTTAAAATTCCGGCAGACATTTCTTGAGAAATTAGGAATTTCTCCGAGATCTTACGAGTTTTCTTAGTTGAATGATATTTTAAATAAAATAATGGAAGCTATGCTAAATTTATAAAATAAAGATAGGGATCTTCAATTTAATTGTATGACAATTTAAAAGAAGAGAGTATTAATTAGCATTTTTATGATTATGAAATTAAAAAAAATTAGTCGAAAATTTTAAAAAAGAACGTTGCTAATAATTGCCAATTTTCTATTAGCTTTATTACCTGAGCCCTTCAAGTTATATCTCAATATTGCTATTTATTTATTTATTTATATTTATTTATAAGAAAAGAAATTAAATGAATTTAATATTTACAATTTGCTCTTAGGTTTTAAAGATATTTTGTCTGAAATGAATTTTGTCTGAAAAGAAGTCTTAAATAACTTTTCTTCAGGAAGTATATCTCATACTTACGTGATAAATATAGTAAAAAGCTTACTAAACTTCAGCATGTTGAGAAAACTCAACATAAACCACTTTTATTGCACAGCTTTACTCTGTCACTTATTTTAAAACACTAACCAATCACTTGAAAATTAGAATTTACACCGCAGTTCCATATATTAATGAACTTGAAATGCCGTTTGTGTGTTTGAGCGTGAATATATGAACCTGAAACAAATCATACAGTCTGTACTAAATTAGTTTATATTTTATTTTTGTATTCTTTGGAAATATTACAAGGCATAAAATACAAATACCTTCTCATTTTTAAACTATGAAAAATGCCTATTAAATGTTCGGTGACATTTTAAAGCAATAAGAATTTCAGATTTCAGAAGAAAAGTTCATATTTCTTGATATCTTTTTTCAAAGTATTTTCATTTTATAGCAATGAAGATAGCCATTAGTTATGCTTTTGAAGTCTAACATTTCTGAACTTTACATAAATCTTATGTAGGGCAAAATATTTTATATATGTGTGTAAAATAGCTAAACTTACGTAATATGGATATCCATTCAATAACCATCAATGAATGTAATAAAAACAAGAAAAATCCCAAACGCAGTAAGGCCAGAATAAAAATGGAATCTCAGGCCTTATTATGTGTACTTAAAGCAGGTTAGAGTTCTTAAGCCTAAACAACATATACCTAAGATGTGGAGATGGATTGGAAATTTGTATTCACTTGCTCTATCAACAATACAAACTCCTATTGTACAAAACAAACAAAAAGGAAACTAAAGTAGCAAGGTTTTTGTAGGTTGCATAGCAAAAAGAGCCGTGATATTCAACCTAGGTGCACGGCTGTTGATAAAAACATGGAAATGAGCCAAACACAGTGGAAAAGTGCAATAAAGATATCATTACAAGATTTCTAAATAAGGTGTTGCCATCATAAAAATGAAAGTAACAAAGTGATATTTCAGCATGAACCATGTAGTTAGAAAGAGAAATATTAAACTAAGTGATGATTTTTTTAATATGCAAGAATATTAAAATAAAAAGTATATTAGATTAAAAATTATTAAAAATAAAATAATAAGATAAAGATTGGGAATAATAATCAAGAGGAGCTAAGTAAGTGAGCAGCAGAATAGGGCTCATATAGTTGAAATGAACAATAGGAATTAAAAAATAATAATAATAAAGGATAAATACAATAATAATTATTATAATTTAAAGTTAAAATATAAGAATGTATCATTATAAATAATAAAAATATCAGATAATATTATTTTCAATATATTTTATAACTTATGTGCGTATATATATATATATAGACATATAGATTTACCATTTACGGTATCTCTAGAATATTAAATCATTATTTCAGACCTCTCTGATAAAGTTAAATGTTCTCTCTCTTTTCTTTTCTCGACCAATACTACCCAGTTACTTAATGTTTTATTTTCCAATTAACATTTACTATATCTGTTGTATAACCTCGGTAAATACTCATTGGGAATACTCTGTATTAGGCTAAATGTAGCTCGTCCAGCACTGACTTAGTTTTGAACTGGCAAGTTTAGATTTTGATGGATTTTAAATGACTCCGACACTCAGGCATTGTTATTTTTTGGCCTCAAGCTTTTGAGCCGTTTGAGTCTTAGTAAGATTTTGGTTTGGTAAAGTTGAAAGTTTTACAAGAATGTTACCTCATATTTTTGGAAGTCGTCAGTTTAACGCCTTTTTGTTTAAGATACATTTAACTAGCATCATTTTAATTTCCTTAATTTTAAATGCTTTCAGATGCTTCTATCTGAATACATTGCTTTCAGGTCAAATAAAAATACATTTTTCGCGAAAATGCAAATGTTCTGGGAGAAAAAATTCCACACTCAAAATGATAATATAATGACCACAAGGGAATAATGTGTCTCTAAATATCATCAATAAACATAATAAACTAAACTGGTTTTCAAAAATTATCAAACTAGCGATAAATCGCTCAGAAGTAAGCCAATGTGTACGAAATTGGAATATGTTGCGAAATAAAATTGTTGAGTAAAGCTGCAATGCGGAAATAATGGTATTAAGGCCAAAATAAATAATTTGCTAAGAGCACAGATTGCATGTTTGAGATCAAGCTGCAGGTTTTGCTTCGACTGTAAGGTAAAAAATTGGAAATAGCCAATTCGTGATGAGTTCTATGTATCATTTGCCTTAAGAACTCCGATGGTGAGCTATTGGGAGCCTAGAGGCGGGGGAAACTCGGGTACAATTTGCTAGACGGCTAAATGCAGTCCTTCTGTGGTGATACAGTTTTGGCAATACTTTTTAAGTACGAAAACGGCATACAGGAGGTTCAACCAAGGACAACCAAATACGCCAATTACCGATATTTGTCACTGCCCGCACAAAAGTAGAGATCCTAAACTCCGACTCATCTCAGATCCTCCCTTCCAGCATTAACTGGAGTGTTGATGTGAACGTCAACCGCGTGCGTAGACGGCTTCAGGAAGGTTACGACCACCCATTTGCGCGCTACAGATGCCAACATTTGATGTGGGCACATTGATATGTCCACAGGACGACTAATCAATGGAGGGCTAATCTCTTTACGAATGAATGCAGGCTTGTCCTGAAAACCGACAGTAGGTATTATTTGATTTCGAGAGAATCCGGTACCCGTTATCATCTATCAAATATTTGTGGAAAAGATGCATAAGCAGGAGGTAGTGTCTGTGTTTTGGGTGGGTTCTCTTTGAGTGGAACGCACAGACCTCCATGCCTTTACATGTGAAATCGTTAATGTTCAGACATATATATGACATCCCTAATGCTTATCTGTGCCTTTTTGCTGAGGCAATAGGAGCTGATTTTCTGCTTTTAGGAGGACAATGCTGGACCGCACAGGGCTCTCATCGTAAATGATTCTCTTCAGCAGTTATAATTCAACGCATGGAGTGGCCAGCTCGATCAAAAGACAAATTCTATCGAGCATGTCTGGGATGCTTTAGGAAGACGTGCAGCTACTCTCAATCCCCCCCTCATCAGACCTTTCCCACGCTCGCAACTGCTCTGCAAGAGAAATGGCTCTGTCTTCTAACGAAACTGACAATCCGCATACTTGATAGCAACATATATCGCTGTAGGTGTTGTATTGATCTTACAGGAGATCACATACCATACTGAAGATATCTTTCCTGTACCAAACTTATACATCCATTTTTTTCATTCTATACATATGATATTTTCTGTAACACCTTAAGTATCTGGTAATTTCTTTTCATGTTATTTTGTAGCTTACTATTTGTTGTATACAGTCAGTCCGTTTCATTAAATTGCATGAGTAACTTTTTGAGTAATCGCCAGTTTTGCGATTTTTCCTAAACTAACGATGACCCTTGTACATTAATTGAGAACAGCTTATTTACATAGGAAAAACAGGAAATGTAGAAAAACGACAGCTCAAACAAGGGATTCCAAGAACAAAATTTCTATTTATGCGCTGAGCTACATTCAAAGTAGGCTGAGATTCAACTTCAAGTCGAGGTACGTTTCGCTGAAAGTCGGCCGCTCACAATGAGTTAAGTTTGAAACATGATTTCATTGTGGCAAAGTTTAATCTGAAATGCAGGTTGTATTGTAAATAGCATAATCCGTATGTTGCCGCATTTATAATGTTATTGAATTAATGAATCAGGTGTGCAAGATAAATAACGGAAATTTTGGACAATTGAAGCATGCGGTAAGTTATCAAATTTGGTATAGAACTACATAGAGCTCCGAAAAGCATAGAACGAGGGATACACTGTAAAATAAGATCTGTCAAACTGACAAAAAACTGTCAGACAGGACGCCAGTTTATTTCGGTATGTTTAACAGAAGTTTTCTGTATTTTTACCGTATACGGAATATTTCTGTAAAATAGACTGAGAATCTGTAAAATTTAGACTTACATACATAAAACATACTGAACTGTACATACATACTGTAAAACATACAGAAATAAACTGCCGTCCTGGCTGACATTTTTCTCCCGTAAATTGGACAGACATTTTTTGCAGTGTATAAAAAAATCATTTTAAAATATGCTATTTTACAGAATCACACCATGTAGAAACTGCTTCAAATTCTAAATAGCCCCACGATGTTTTCAGAAGTATACATTCTGAATGAATTGTAGTGCATAACTAGCAAAGAACAATATCAATAAAACATTTTGTTTACTTGTAATTTTTTAAAAATGGGAAATGTTGAGTCGTTATGGAAAAAATTGTTGCATTCTAAATAGTACATTTGAATATACTTCCATTAAAAAACATATTATTTCCTTCGATGTAAGCAACATGTCTACCACATTCATTAATATTTCACTTAGGTTTACAAGTTACTCTGTTGTAGAAAGTTAAAATTGTTATGATTTCCTAGAAACTGATAAAATTAGAGGAAAACATAAAATTAATTTTTGATTTTACCCTTTTCAAGGACAAAGATAAGACTTACGCATTCCATTTCCTGTTATGGGAAACGCTACAATGTTTCATAAGGACACCACTGACATTTTAGTCTAAATAAAAAAAAATCTTCTGAAAGCGAAATAGTATCCACATCAGTTCGCTGAGGAAGTAAACATATTTAAAAAATTTGAAATTTGTTTTTTTTTTCTGTTGCAAAGCTCGTTGTGTAAGGAATGTATAAGTTTTCAAAACCATCTCTGAATTTCTAGACTTATAGAAATACCTTTTCGTAATGATACACAACTTTATCATGCTTCCCGACACCACTCCTTTAAAACTATTAGCCCCCAAAATTTATTATATGCCTTTTAGAGAAAAATATATCAGACAAACTTATGAGGAAATGGTTATTTATTTTTATTAAAAAAAAGCCCAGTTTTTATATAACAGACAACAGTACTGTTTGAATACATGTGCATGAAGTTTAGTATGCTAATCTTCATTTATTAATATTATTAAAATTTTTCTATATTATATGAATATAATTTTAATAAAGTTATTGTAAATATTTATCATGTATTATGAATATTTGTGATGTTTATAATGCATCTACGAGGCAAAACTTTGTAAAAAAATTATCTTTATTTATACGAATAGTTGAATTTAATTTTGTTTCAGTGTAGCAAATAATAATTTAAAAAATGTTATTAGGATTATTGTTAAAAAAAATAAAACTTAATCACATATTTTTTTCTTTTTTTAAAGTCTGATGGTCGGTAAAAAATACAGCTTTATAGAAATAAAGATTCAACCATTTGCTACATTGGTATACTAAGTTTATGATCCCCTGTATCGATAAACGTTTAAACCAGTGATGTGAGATGCAATTATACGTCGTTTTGAAATCTTCACATTTGTCCTGAAGCTTTTGACTGCCAAACAAGTCTTTTATTTAGGGAAGTGAGAGAATCTTGGCAACAACCCTGAAAACTCACTCATACTACTGGTGATAAAGTTCTATGATGGTGACAGAATGTCCGTATGTCGATAAGTCAAATCTCTCAATCTTCTTGGTGATCAACTAACTTTAAACTGAAATAAACGAATTTTCATAGATTTTATTTACAAATACGCTAATCCTAAACATAGAATTCATATTTGTTACACTTTAAAGCCAAAATTTTACGGTTGCATACATATTTTTTTCCGTTCAAGTTGGAAAATACAAGGAAGGATCCAGAAAAAAGGGCCGTCTACGCTCCTAGGAGGACGAATTTCAAAATGTCGTGAAATGTATTTTTGAGGAGCTGTAAATGTTGTATATACAGCAAGAATTTTATGGATGTCACTTTTTTTTCTTTGAGCTAGATTCGAAAAGAACATTTTGAACCCCTAATCCTCATAGGTTACGAATTTCGGAAAATGCTGTCTAATCTAGCATCTATGTTTAAGTCAAATACACTGAAAATATATGTCGAATTTCGAGTACTTAGCTTTAGTACTTTTGGCTACGAGAAAAATCCACATACGAAAAAACGGCATTATATTCCGGTATCCCTAAAATATCAAATGTTTTTTTTGTTTGTTTGTACGTAATTATTGCTAGAAGTTTTATTGTTTTCTTAACTCTTGTCGTTATTGTCGGTCCATCGGCATTCGAGAAAAACAAACAAACCACGTATTAAGACATAATTCATTCAAATTATAAAAGACTTCATTTAAGTAAATATCGTACTATATGTTTTATTATTAAGAAGAATAGAATTCTTTAAAACTCCGTTTTATAAATTCCGCAATTCGTTCAAATACTCTCCAATTAATCACAAAATTCGTTTCTCCTAGATATTTTAAGTTGGTAAAAAAGATATTTTCGATATGTAGTGTTCAATTAAGTTTTTATGCATTTAAAACTTAGAAACAAATTTTTGCTGGAGTGCGTTTTTAAACATTACAAACTCGAATTGGGTACTTCCTTATTCGTACAACTTCTTGGAAAATTTCAAACTAATAATCCAAACAATCTTCCTTTTCCTTATTTTTCCTCTTCAAATCTGACCGTGTGACACGCAATAATTGAAAATATTCAGTAGTTTGACACCGAGAGAAATAACTCTTAATTTTAAATTCAAGGCTCCGGAGCTCCTGCTGTCACAAAAGACTCCGAGTTTAATTTAATATCCGCAGAGAAATATGTGGCTATGGTGTGGTAACGGTAACTTATTTGTCGATTCTCTATCTTTATAAGGAGATATTACGAATAGCATGGAAAAAGTCATATTTTCAGAGTTATCAAGAAAAATAATGGCGCTTTGTTTACTACGACGGTACTCTGGGAATAATTTTGTGCAGAATAGCGACGAAACTCAAATTATGCAGAGTGACGTTTAAACATAACATAATATATATATATATATATATATATAAATATATATATATATATATATATATATATACACATATATTTTATATGCATACATACATATACATACATACATACATATATATACATACGTACATATGTATACATCATACATGCACGTATACATACTATATATATAAACATACATATATACATAGTACATAAATACATTCATATATATATATACATATACACACACACGTATATATATATATATGAAAACATATATATATGCATACATACATACACGCATATATACATACATGCACGCAAACATATGCTATATATATATATATATAGAAAATATTCAGTAGTTTGACAAGTAGTAGATGTAGGTATATGTATAGTATATATATATATATATATATATATATATAAATACACGGTATCCCATAATTATTGGAAAAAACTTTAAGGGGAGCTAGAGGACATAAGGATTCAGAAACACATAGCAATGTGGAGTCGAACGTTTTTTTCTTACCTGATCGCTCTTTTCAATCACAGGGAAGTGTTTGTCTAATTTCCTAACCGATTTTCATAGGCTTTTCTCAATAAATTTTATGCATGATATAAAATAGAACTTTTAAAGTTTTTTTTTAGTCACGTTTTCTGCGAAAGATACATTAGTACGGAAAGTTCACTATTGATTCAGCACTGGTTCCAAAGTGACTATTAACAGCTACATGAAGAGGTCGTTTTAGACCTAACATTGTATATAGGATCCAATGCTGGCATATATATTTTATGCAGTAAATATTTCAGTAATCATAGACATGCACAATAAATAACAAAATTAAAGAAAAATGAGGTACGGAGTTGCATGTTTTAAATAAAACAATTCAAGAGTAATCTATGTAAATACAAAATTAAAAAATTTATACGGCCGCGTAAAAAAGAAAGAAATCCTTGTTAGTAAAATATGCATATGCATTAATGAGGTGATGTACAAATTATGAGCATTTTACCCCAAAGGGTAGAACTTACGTATGTATACACTTAAGTTCTGCACTAGAGATTTTGTTTAAAGATATCTATGAGCATTTTTCTAAAGAGAATCTGAAGTTTTGTACGTTACCTAATTAATGTATGTCACCCATTTTACTAATTAGGATTACTTTTTTAAATAAGGCCATATAAAAATTTAAATATTTTACTTTTTAGATACGATCTCCTGAAAATCATAATCGGCACCGTAAAATTCTGTACCTTACTTTACGTAATTTCGTAATGTATCGTGAATGTTTGTGCTCAATATTTAAGGAATAAAAGCCTGAGTCAGTGTTGGAGACACCCTGTAAATTTGCTTATTTTTTAAATAATTTCGTTTATTTTTCTAAAATATCACAAAAATAACTTATTTGGTTGCTCTCCTCATTTTTTTTAGAATTCGCTTTGAATAAGTTGTGTTGAATCCTTTCGTTGTGTACTCTTCCTTTGTGTCTAACTTCGTTATTTAAATTTATTTCCGTTTGTTATTTAAATAGGTTATTTTCGTAAAAAATGTACATGTATTAAATCTTTTGCAGCTGCATTTTTATTATTCACTAGCTGTCACAAAAGAGTTAGAGTTATTTCTTTTTTTTCTGAATTTATGTTCTATTGAGCAACAGTTATTTTTGTGTCGCATGTAGCGCAGAATGTGTACTGCAATTCTTTCAAATTTACCAAGTGCGAAAACAACAATTTTCAATATTTTCCCCCTTTATAGTCTCCCTTAACTTTAAAGCTTTTATAAATGCAAATGGTTATAAAATAAGGCATTTTTTGAAGTATATTTGCTCTCTAAGACGAAGTTGTCTTATTTGTGAACGCATACAGAGTGTTTCAAAACAGTTCCGCCAAAATTTAAGGGTAAGTTTTAGATAGAATAAGGACATATAATAAGGATTCAAAATCACTTAGCAGTGTGGGGTCGTAAACGTCGTTTTCATGTAGCTGTTAATAATCTCTTTGAAATTATAGTGATCTTTCCGACCAAGTTTATCAAAAAGTAATGGATTTTTCACAAAAAATACCTTATAAAAATTGATTGTTAGCAGAACTGCTTATTAAATTAGGGAGTAGATATTGATTACTGGATCGTTTACTAAACGGATTATTAAAGTGCTGGTTAACAACAAGATAAAACGGCGTTTTTGCCCCCGCGTTTTTTTTATGTGTTTCTGACTAGTTGTTATGTGCCCTACCTCCCCTTAAAGCTTGTCAGAACCTTTTTAAACACCCTGTATATTATATTAGCCTTATAAGATTTTACTGTAAAAAACGTAAAACTTTGCTCAAGTAGACGTTTCTATTTTACATTATCTTTAGCATTATTTGTGGGACTTTAAAGCCCAACAACGCGATCCTATGAATATGTGAAAACATTACTATCGTGGTCTTGAAAACTTTCAAAGTTGTTCGCCCAGTTGACATATTAAATGGTGAAGAGCTTGCTGCAACTTTGGTAAAATTCAGAATATAAGCTATATGTGTTAAGCACTTACTCTTTTTGATTTTGGGCTACATTTTCCCCACAAAATATTCTCGAAAAGTTGAATTTATTTAAATGTTACGCTATTTATCTACAGTAACGAAAATTGTTACATTCCCCGTAATTAAGTACATACTTTTATGTTAAACTGAAAGCGTTCTTACTTTTACACATTAAGTTTTATATTTTAAAATTATGATCCTGAAATGGAAACAATTCTATTTTCTTATACTGTCAGGTCAAAAGCTTATTGTCTCTTATAATTTTAAGTCTTCATTAATTTAACAGAAAATAACAGCTCTAAGTACCGCGATTAAAACTTCTACACTATTTTCATTCTTTTCGAGCTGTCTGAAAGAGATTCCTAAGAGATACATAGATATGCAAAGATTGAAGTTAAACCCTTAGGAAATTCCAGAAATACGATAAGATCTTGGTACAGCACACTTTGGCGGACTTCAGGGCTAGAGAAAGTATCCGGCTTTGAGTTATTCTCCAAAATCAATAGAGGCTTTACTATCCTTTGGGCTTTGGGAAAATTCTGCCCTAGAATCCACTAGTAATTTCGTTCTAAAGAGGAAAATTTTTCCTATTGACAGATTTAAAACCTGGCTTCGACACTGGAGAAAGTGATAAGAATTCTGTGGTTTCCAGGCTCAGAAAGCATTCGCCTGGGAATATTAAAGATTAGGCCTAATTACATGGGGCATATTAAATACTTATGAAGTAGTGAAAGTCTTGTAATTAACTTCTGTGATAAATTGAAGCAGTAATTGTTCCTTTCCTTAGCGCTATCAATAGAGTTTTACAGTGCCCATTAAATAACGTTTAAATTTTCTCAAAACAGAGGATATTTAAGAGTTGCAGGGTGTGTTTAAAACTTTCCAGTCACTTTTGAAGCCATTATATATAAGGCTCCCTCTTTCAGAAAATGAGTTTGAATTATTTAGAACTTTAGGCATGGAGCTCAACAGTTTATTCTACACAATGGTTAATGACATGAATGAAAATTAGTCTTACTAAATGTAATAAATTATTTAATATTCATTGCTTCAGTAAATAACGCTTTTCAAAAATCGTATTATAATCTGGGATGCTATTTTTAATATTTCGGTGCACAAAATATAAGACTGAAAAACAAAGACATGCTGAGAAATGTTTGATATAAATTTTGTGAATTGTGGAGAAATTGCCAATCCTTCATTGCGTAAACACTGTAGAACCACCATTATTTGAAACTGGCTTAATACGGAATTTCGATTAATGCGTAAGAACTTCAATGCAATCTCCAGCCAGTCAGAACATGACATATTATAAGAAGTCATTAGCACTGTGAATAATCATCGTTCATGTTATAAGAAATTTCAATTACCCCAAGTATAAGCTGTCCGGACAACATTGGTTTATCGGTCCTCTATTGTATGGGGACCCAGGGACATGAGAAATCTTAACAAAAAATTAATCATATTCTCCATATAGCTCTGATTTAGTTTCTTTTACTTTTAATTGATTATCTAACGTTCACTTCATTAGTTTTCAAAATGTAATATTATATAATCTGCTTAATAGGGTCAGGTGGGGGGAAATTTCTATGTGGGGGTATATTGAAAAACACCGTTTTTTATGATAAAAAAATATTAGATGTTTATGTTTATATATGGATATAATTTAACAACATAAAGAGTATTTCCAATGAAGTTTTAAGATGTTTGCATAACATTTATGTTCGCAAAAGTTCTTGCTTTTGCTGAAAGCATACTGCCTGTTAACCCTTTAACGCGCAGTGTTCCCGCTCTGGAATCACCAAACTCTGACGTTTGACTGTTGCCAGTGACGAAGAATAGATTGGATTTCTCTAAAAATAGTTGCTGGTGACATAGCTCCACGAAGAATCGTCAACGAAGAATCGTCACGAAGAATCGTCATTTCCCGTCAAAAAATGGTCACGATTATTTTTAACAGCACTGACACCTGCCGAAAAACGGAAGAATGCGAGAACGGCTCGACAGAGTGCCCCATGCTGAAAAAAGGGCAGCCGTTGCCATCGCTCGACTTCACTACCGGCAAGATGGCGGACGATCGAAATGTTCATCGCGGGCCACAGATCTAGAGACCCTTTTTTTACGCAGGTGTCTGTGCCCGCGCACAGCCAGCGTGCGCGGCGTTTCGATCGTTTCGAGCGTTTTGATCGTTCGAACGTTTCGATCGTCCGCCATCTTGCCGGTAGTTAAGTCGAGCGATGGCAACTGCTGCCCTTATTTCAGCATTGGGAAAGGGTTGCGCCTCAAAGGGATAACAAGTGATATTGAAAAACTTTCTCCTAGATTCCTTATAATAATATGAAGCATTTATATTTTGAAACGTATTAATAGAGAGACTTCAAAATAACTGGATATTATAAAAAAAAGTAATACATTTATAATTTTATATTTGATTTTCTGATATGGGCTAAAATGGATCGTTAGACATGAAATGTACTGGCATTTCTATTTCTCCTTTAGTAGATATTTTAGAAACAATAGCTATAATAAATGAAATTGACATTTTAATTTACCGTTTATTGAAGAAATTAATTTTGTTGAACCAGTAGCATTGCCAAGAATTGTTTTCAGCTGTGACTGAGAATTCAAAAAACTAGAATGAAATATAACTAATTAAAATCGATATAAGATATCCTTTTTTGGAGGGGGAGGGGGGAAGAGGAAGAGAAACTGTTTATTTTGCCTACAAGTGTTCCTATATAAAAATGAATTAGAGGAAAAGAAAGAAAAAACAAATTTATAAATAGAGTTTGAAATCTTTGCAATTTGAAGAACATGCATTAGAGAAAATATAAAATATGGATTAGGTCTTTACCTGAACCTCAAATTTTTCATGGGGAGCTTTCATATTTAACCACGAATATATTATTTTTTTCATATCTTAAATTTACTAATTTTGGGGGTGGCTGAAACCTCATTAGTCATCTCCTGCCTACACCCCTATGGAACCAAGTCACATTTACCATTTACTCAGTGAACCGGAATTTTAATAAACATATGGACATTATTTCTTTAGCTAAATATTATGGGAAGCAATCCTTTTCTGTACATTTTTTCTTTCATTACATTAAGAATACATTAAATTGAGGGCCTTTTCATTCATTCATAGCATTTACGTGATTTTTATTAAAAGTATACAGGTACTTTTGCACAACCCCCATTTTCCTCCATCATGGGGGAAAATGAGGGTATCAATACTTTCCTTACTAAAAATGGCGCCGTAGAAAAGTATTTGGATAACATGAAAAAGTAATGCTATATTTCCATTTTATATAAGTCAAATATATGTAATATACATCAATAGTTCAATTAGCATAAATTTAACAGCTTGATTTTAGAACCTTTTAAAAAAATGCATGATTTTCCCCCACCAGACGGTAGCATATATTACAACTGAAAAAGTCAAATAAAATTATAGCTGGCATGGTCAGCTCAATCAATAAAGTTATAAGTGAGCTTGTAAAAGTAAAATGAAATTTCAAAATGGTTAATGAGACCATTTTTCAAATTCCTGTTACTCATTTTTTATTAAAAAGCGTGAAACAAATTACAGTATATAATTAATCATAATGGCGGTTTTATTTATTCTTCTAAAACTAGTACCCCTTTTTTTTCATATCCACTTTCGTATAATTTTGAATATGCTATACATCCATTAAGTATTTACCTGTGACTTTATACATGAAAATTGAAAATCATTTATAATTTATTTCCTGATAATAAATAACATTAGTTTTACTAACATACACAAATATAAAATATGTACCACATACAAATATGCGGCGAATATTCCTCAAATATGCCATGTACTGAGTGAAATTCAGTTGCATTCAGTATGTGGTAAATGTGACTTGGTTCCACTCAGGGGTGTAGGCAGGATATGGCTAATGGTGCTGCAGCCACCCCCGAAATGAGTAAATTTAATGTATGAAAAAAATTACATATTCGTGAATACACTTGAAAATTCCCCAATAAAAATATTAATTTTGATAAAGTATTATTTGATTAACTTAAATAATATTAATGAAATCAAACATTCAGGATAATATTCAAAAGCTGTTTAGTATTTAATTGTCTTATTGAATTGAGCAGCACTTTCTAACAATTTTACTATTATTTGAAGTACAAGTTTCAGAAAATGTTTGGTAGTAAACAGGAACGCACAGAAGTACAAAGGACGAAGAGAAAACTTCGCATTTAAATGTTTATATAAATGGGTTTTTGAACCAATAAAATTAACAGTATTTATTAAAGATCGGATTCTGACTTTAAAGAAATAAAACTCTTAGTTAGCATTATATAATTTAATTTACTATAGAATTACTGTTTGGTAAGTATTTATATTTTCATTGTCTAATTTTATAGGCAGTACTTTGAAGTAGGGTAGAATAGCAGAAGTAGTTTGAAAAGGATTAACCAATACGTGTAAAATAGTGACAGTTACTGCGAAGTGACATGTTTTATAATTTAGTGTTAAGCAGGATTATTTATTATTTTCATACGTGTAAAAATGTTAATTTTGTATTTCTTTAGATTTAATCTCATGAAAATTTTAACCGATACCAAAAAATTCTGTTTTTTTAACCCAACTTTATAATTTATTGTATATGTCTATTATCAATTTTTAAGCAATAAAAGCCTGCGTCAATGCTTTGGAGACACCGTGTATATAAACATATACATAACACACATGGGTATTTTTGCGTAAGCAATTCCTGAAATCTGAAATAATTTGAAAATAAGATCGTAAGATATCACCCAGTTTTTAAAGTACAGCCAATACTCGTAAAATTACTGTGTGTGAACAATTTTATATTTCAGTAACAAATACGCAAAAATGCTTTATTGGATATTTTTATCAAAGGATGGTTAACATTTCAACCCATTATGGCTTTAATAGTGCAAACTTGTTTCATCCATATAAATTCATATATCCAGTAGTCAGATGCTAAAAGTTGAAGCTTCAAGAGAAATTCTAAATAGACCATTCGAAACGACCAAGTAAACGTTCATTTCTGAGGAATATACCAGATTTCATTTTTCACTAATGTCCATGGCAGTTTTGGCTGCTGTCCAGCTTCGGCACTGCATGACGGGGAAACAATTATTATCGCTTCGTTTCCCAAGAAAGAACATTTAATGGCAGAACATAGCAGCAATCCGTTTAAGAATTTTTCTTTTTTTTTTTTTCTAAGTTTTCTTCACACTCAAGTGACTTGCAAAATGAAATGTTCCCTACTTTCGAAGCAACAAATAAAGTAAAATAACAGTGAAAGAAACATATTATCACATTTTCTAGATATTTTCATGTGTTTTTTGCTAGCGATCTAGAAATCTGAAACCGTGGATAAGCTGAACGCGAAAGGGAAAGGAAACAATGTTAAGGCGATTTCACATTTGGAAGTAAACGGTGATGTATGCGGTAAAAATAAAAGTGTAAAGTTATGTTAGCTTTATGCAGCAAGGAGCCGAATTTCTCAGTTTTGGAACGACTTTGAATTAATCTGTAATTGCTAAAGTGTGTTTATGCGAATTATATTTCATTTGTTTAATTCTGTAGGTTTATTCCGCAAATGAGTGGCCATTAACCTAAATTTACTGTTATGACCCAAATAAATAAGTAACGTATTAAATAATGCGATCTTATTGGCTTTACTTGCTTAAACGTCTGTTTCCTTAAAGTCTGTTGCTTAAGCCGGAGAATAAAATGCACAATGCATTCTTGAAGTGGTTATTTAAATAAATTTTTGAGTTTTCATTACAAATAAATGATGGTGCTGCACGGCGCATTTCAGTGTTATTTCAGTTTAAAATATAAAGACTCAAGAGATGTGATTGATGGCATTCTCTGTAGAAAAATATTATAAACACGTTCAAACTCAACGCTTTGTTTAGAGAGGAAGAGAAGGAATGTATCATATGTCAGACCAATATCTAACGAATAGTGACAGCAATATTATAACCAGTTTAAGTATCATGTTTTTGATTATATATACTACGGCTATGGTAACGTGATTTTTTTCAAAAGGATGCTCATATTTGAAGAAAATTAATGGACAAAGCTCTCATCTGGTTTTATTAGAGGAGGAGGAATTTTGTAAAATTGTCAAAAAGATCTAAACATTTCTCTGATCCCTTTCAAAATGATATATCATGTTAATGTATTTATTTTTCACAATTGTCAAAATCTTTTTATCTTGCGTACGCACAGATTAATGTAAAGAAAGAAATATTGTAAATACATACACCAGACACCATTGTCATGAACATCAGCGAAAAACATGATATATATTATGCCTTTCTACTTTCTGTCTGTCTTGTTTTTATGGATTATGGGGGTTTAGGCTCTTCTGCTTTATCTAAAAACTATTTAATTTCCAAATAAAATTAACTTACTGCTAAAAGTAATGGTAAAATTACCACATGTCACATAAAGACTAAGATCTGCGATGCTCATCCAAGTCTTCTCAACCATAGGCCCTTTAGTGCAGAAGAGTATGCCCCAGCCAGGTGATCAGCTTTAGGTAAGTGTGACCCAGTGTTTAATTTTCCAAGTAAGCTCGTTCGTCCGCCAAATACACATTTTATATAAACATTTACACTATACGGTGTGTTATATATTTTTATCGGAACAATATATTTTAATTTAATGTTTTTTTTCTAATTTTTAAAAAGTGAAATTTTGTCTTTATGACTGTCTTATAGAAAATAAATAAATAAATAAATGGTCACTTAAAAGTTTCAAAAAGAATGCATATTTAAAACCAACATCTTGAAGAACAACATTTTAAAATCCTGAATGAAAAGATTCCTATAAAGCAATGTTGGAAACGCTTATATTTTTTGTTCCCACAACGGGAGCTTTGGAGCCCTCCCACTAGTTAGCATTTCCAGTTTGATTTTGTTACCGTTCAACAATAAACAAAGGTTTGTCCCATTGCAGGTTGGTTATTTCGTACATTATAGAAGCAAAAAAAAAATTATTACTTTTATATCTACAGTTTTGAACAACATCTGCGTAAAAAAAAGAATTGGTGTATCCAAAATGGAGAAAGACATTTATCCCTATAAGACGCCAAAGCTCCAGCTACGGGAACATGCTATATTTCCTAAATGCTTTGAGTTTAAAAAAAAAATTCAGCTGTTCTATAATAGAGGCATGCAATGTATGTAAAAAATCTATATACATTTAAAAATTTTTATCTGATTCTCATAGCGGCGTTTAATGGGTTAAGTGAGGGTTCGGAGGAAACCACGGAAAACTCCCAAAGGCTATGTCGACAGGCTCGACCGGGGTTTGAACCTGGTACCTGCCGCCTTCCGGATTCGAGTGCAGAATCTCTCAGCCACTGGTGGGGCCACTCAATGTATGAAAAGTTGAGTCCATCTTTTCCAGTTCAAGAACTGGAGTTAGGAGCTATCTCACAACAGCTCCACACGCTGAAGTGTCGCCAATCCGAAGTTCAGCTTTCACAGACTTTCAAAAGATTTTTGATAAAAATAATAAAATAACTAATAGAAACCTATATTTTTAAATAATGTGTTCTTTGTCTCTTTAATAGTACATACAATTTTGGATACGAAAATTTTATAATAATAAATGTTCTCGCATATTTAATTCTGAAACTAATGTTCGTGTATTGTTCATGAATCATATTACAGGCTGCATTATTTCAACAGTGTATGTGATTGATAACTTTTTAAAGTAAATTACATTAATTTGCAAAAGAATTAATATTCACCCCATTGGAATATGGAATTTTTCTGAAAGATTTGAAATAAATCTTTTCACAATATTAATTCATTTTGCTAGCCAGCTTTTTACCTTCAACGTAAGTGA
>JAWZYV010017076.1:0-26484 GCA_038373885.1 Cheiracanthium punctorium | reverse complement strand
TTTAATATTCAAAACCAAGGAGGAAGTTTGATTTTTACTCGGATACTTTTTTGAGAGGATGTATGTTTGGTTCAAATCTCATAATCAAGTTTTCTCTAGCTTTCTAATCGCCTATTCAGCTAAAATTTTGTATACTAATTTCTCTTAGCTAACGATCATGAATCCAACTTAAAAAGCTTTAAGATTTTAATTCTTATGACAGTTGATGTAGATCTTTAAGATTTCTATACTCTATCGATTATTTCCCTTGTGGTGTGCTGTTCAGCAATTTTGCTTTTTTATTGCCAACCCGGGTTGAAATATTCGTTCATTTAAAAAAAATAAATAAATAAACCTCATAAATTGTACTTACTATGGCAGAATTTGTTACCTCACTTTACAAAAATCTATCTCCCATGTATAAACACAGGAAATATATCCTACGTAAAAATATTCCATTGAAAGTTTCAGAAGACTATTACTAAGATTCCGAAGAAGACGTTTTTAGCACGTCATTTCCCGTAAAAAAATCGTCACGATTATTTTTAACAGCACTGACATCTTCTGAAAAATGGAAGAATTTGAGAACAGCTGGATAGATTGCTCAATACTGAAAAAAGGGCATCCGTTGCCATCGCTCGACTTAACTACCAGCCAGATGGCGGACGATCGAAACGTTCATCGCGTGCCACAGATCTAGAGAACCTTTTTTAACGACAGTTGGCTGTCAAAAGTCGCCAGCCAGCTGTCGTCAAAAAAGGTCTCTAGATCTGTGGCACGCGATAAACGTTTCGACCGTCACCATCTTGCTTGTAGTTAAGTCGAGCTATGGCAACGGATGCCCTTTTTTCAGCATTGGGAGAGGGTTGTGCCTCAAAGGGCCAACTGCTGCACAGACGGAGGCAGCACAACAATGTTCTCTGAACGCCTGTTAACGATCAGAGAACGTTCTAAAAACAATGATCAATGTTTCACAAAGATGCAAGATTTTTTATTTTTCAGAGTTTTACTTGCAATGGCATTTTTCTTGCATCTAAGTAACGAAATTATAAAAGAAATTAGGATTGAACAAAAAGATAGAAAGTGAAATAAATCAATTTAGATAAGAAGAAGAAAAGAAAAAAAGAGGGAATTCTTCATTTATATCCTAAAAGTATTTAATTCTCAGTTCTTTTTCTCCTATACAAAAGATTAAATAATTACTACTGTATAACGAGATGAACATAATAATAATAAAGTTATTGTTTCGCACCGTTTTTTAATTACTTGAATCTCTGTTCATGTAAGTTTTTCAGCGTTCTATTAGATGGTTTAATGCATTTTTAGTTTTGGTTCTTAGCCAACACTATAGACACAGTTTTTCTTTATTTCAGAATGAATAGCTAATTAATGAGAAGCTTTGTAACAGCATAAATTTTAATTCTTAAGAGATATTTACTCTGTTCTATATTACAATTCTTTATTTATCCCCTTCCTGCTCAGGCAATAAACAAAACAACAACGATCAGAACAGATTTGATTAATAACAGAAAGAAGTTTGATAGGACGCACATTAAGAAGACAATTGTATTCTTAATGTGTCTTTTAATAAGTATGGGATTACGCACATTTTAAGACTGCAATTTTTACCATTTTTGTCTACTTTGTTTAACTAATAATTGATAGCTAAGCAAAGATTATATATCCCACTTAAAGTAGAATCTTGAGTTAGTAAATACAATATTGTACCAATAATCGATAAATTTAAGAAAATCTTACAAAATACGGTAAATAGATCCCTAAACTAAATCTAATTAACAAATTTAGGAGTTTGAATATTTTTATTAGTGGCATTGATTAGCTTTAGATGAAGTATATGATATCTGGTTTTTATCAGTGTCACATAATAATACTTATGGTAGGGAGACCAAATATTAAAAAAAAGGCAGATGCTTTACGTAGGGATGGACGCGAGACGCGCGAGACGAGAAATAGGGCTGTCTCGTCTCGTCTCGCAGTGGTAAACCTCTGTCTCGTCTCGCGTCTCGTCTCGTCTCGCAACCACTTTGTCTCGACTCGCGTCTCGCACAGAAATTGCCTGTCTCGTCTCGCGCGAGACGCGAGACGTCTCGCGAGTCTCTCAAAATTAAGGACTGCGAATTTTTACCATATTTTTAGTAACATTAATACTAGTTATTGAAAATTAATATTAACAATAGCAATTAGTTGCATATTGCCATATTAGTACATATATTAGTTACCATATTAACTCATATAGTTATTTGAAATGATAAAAATTCGGATTTAATCCGTATATATAATGTGACATGACACCGAAAATTTATTTATGCGTAACTGCGTAAATGTAATATTTATAGTTGATGGGAGTTTCATTTGCTTTTGAAAATATACAAAGCTTTGAATTTTGTCAGATATGTTGCAGAACTCAGGGACACATGTTGGGCAAATAAAATTTTGATCTAATTAAACGGCCCCAATGTACGGAATAGTGAATAATTATAGTGAGCAGAATAGTGAATAATTAAAGTGAAGCTTACTTATCCCCCTCCCGTTTTAATTTATGAGATATGGGTTTCATATTTAATCGGGGGAACCCGGGTTTAACCTGTTTATTTACACCGGGTACGGGCAAACTTTGGAAGGTTGTGAGCCAAAATGTAGGATGTTAGGGACGTCACGGACCGTATAAGTGGGATTTATATGGGATTTTGATTTGGTTTATATTGATTGTCTATGGCGGTGCTGCCCAACCTTTTTATCGCCGCGACCTGGTCAGCATTTGATAATAATTTTACCGCGGACTGGTCAGGGGAGGGGGTACGCTGATTGTTTTAATTTAATTTTGCTTAAACATACCTTCAAAATATATACAGTTTCACAAAAAATGAATGTAAAATGATTTAAGATTTTATCTCACTAGGAAGCTAAATGAATGAGAACACTGAGCTTATTTCTTTGCAACGAGTCGGTTAGATCCGGAGGTAAGAAGCAATGGCACCCGAAGTGTGTTGCTTATGTACAATTCATTCCTTTATTCTGTTATTTTGGTTCTTGTCAGTGCAGAAAATCCCACTTCACACAGTTAGGTTGTTGGAAATGGCAATAGGGATTTAAAAGACTGGAATTTTAATTCATAGTCTTGAAATATTTAATAAGCAGTAAAATAATGTAAAATAGTCATGAGATTTTTTTCTGTCACAAAATCTGTTCTGTATAAATTAGCACAAACCCAAAATACTCGAGACCTCGAGAGAAATGCACGACAGAAAATAAAATGGAAATAATGTAATTTTTCTTGAGCAACCCGGTACCATTTGATCCGCGGACAGGGGGTTGGGGACCACTGGTCTATGGAAATTTGAAATCTTCCACTTGCCGGATAAAATACCCTGGAGGGCCACATCCGGGCCGCGGGCCAGGGTTTGCCGATATGTGATTTACACTATCAAAAAGAAGAGACAACAGAAAGGACTTGTGAGCGTTGGATTTGCGCAATTACTCCAGTAGATCATTCATTTGCGTTCGCATAGCTTGGCTTATGGCGAAAGACAGTGCCGTAAAAATAGGGAGGCATGGCAGGGCGAATGCCCGGGGCCCCCACATGTAGGGGCCTCAAAATCCATACAACTATTTTCTCAACCTCTTGGATTTTTTATCTTTTATAACGTTTTAGATTTGTACATTTGCTATTCAAAACGTATCACCTAACACTGTTTAAGCAGAAAACAAAAAAGTTGCTTACTGTTTACAAAATAGCTAACAGCTCACCAACAGATCCGCTGTATTACGATATGTACTGCTGATTATGAAAAGTTAAATTTATATGCCAGTATTTCTAGAACCAAAGTTCTTTAACTAATGACCTTGTTATCCCTTTATTTGTATTCTAGAAAAACATGATCTGGGTCTGAAAAAGCCACTCTGAAGCAAGCATCCCTTTTGGGGGGCCCTCTTATTTCTTAAAATTATCATATCACTTAGGTAATTTCAAGCAAATGGCAGTTTTTTCTTTTTGTTGTAATTATTACTTACAAATATTTTATGTACTTACAAATAATGTGCAGATGCATAATCAGTGGTGTACACCGACTTTCTTTAAGAGAAGGGGGGAATGGAAGTAATCTTTTGGTTAAATGAAAGCCATAATCTATATGTTTAAAATTAAAACTGTACGGACTTTATGTTAAAAATGCATGGACAAAGGGGGAGGGACTGAATCCTCACCCCCACACCATTTGTGCACGCCACTGAGAATAGTAAATATATGGAGCTGAACCACACTTTTCTAGAGTAAGTCAATGCTCGGAAATTTCTTTTTCCTTTTAATGAGGATCTAAATTAGGAATGGCATGGCATACAAAGGTCCAAATGCCAATTAACACGCTCTACTTTTTCTCGCATATCGTAAAACTCAAAATTAGCCAACTTAAATTGACACTTTGTCCTTTATTCCCCCCCCCTCTCCAAAAACCAAAGACATTAGAATATACTAGAACGAGTATATTCTAATGTCTTTGCCAAAAACCAATGGTTTGAGTCCCTCTTGCAAAATATTTTAATATTTGTTGGTCGTCTTTTTCTTTTACTTGTGCAATAATCAGAGTTCACATTATTTTACATTCATTATACAAATGATTCGATAATTATTTGTATAAAAACCCAAATTAAAAATAAAAATAAATGTTATATTCCAGCTGGAATTCATGTAAAATCCATTAAATACTTCAGTATATGAAATTAAAAATACCTTGTTGTTACAAACCAAGTGCTCTATTAATGGCTAAAAACGCTTTTATAAGGAATAATACTACTTACATCATGAACACATAAGAGCTATATTGATGATTTATTAATGTTTCTGTGTTGTTTTGTGTTAAGGTAAAGCTACAAAAGAGCTATCTGCTTAGAAGGGGTGCAATGGGAGGAGGACCTCTAACGCGTATTCACGTTACATCTGGAGAAAACCGCCCAAAACTTCGATAGCCGCACGGCAGGATAGAACCCTGCCTTCAGAACCTTCACAATTCAGTCATCTTACTATGTTGCATGTTGAGTGTTATTCCCCAATGGTGAGCGGAAAAAACGCCACTTTTAATAGTGACACAGGATGTAACATGGTCGTTATATACTAGTTGATGAGGCAAGAGCGCAGCCAGAAAATTTTGTCGAGGGGGTTGTATAAGATACAATTTTGTATTGATAAACTTAATTTCTTATTGACGACAAAAATCTGAAAGCTCTTAATAACTAATTTTGAAAGTTTCGCAGAGAGGTATATCCCGATATCCCACTCCATGGTTACGCTTCTGCAGTGACGTACGAAATGGGGGGCGGCTTTGGGGCTCGAGCCCCCTTCCCATACCTTTGGAGGATGATAGAAAATAACCATATATCGGTGTCTTTTCCAGTGTCCAGAATCCACATACTTTATTTTTTGTCTTGAAACCGATCATTAGCGAAATTCTCAATACATTAATTCCTCACCCTTGTTTTTTTCCGGGAAAAAAAACGGTCACTCAATAGTTGTTTGTGGGTGGGAATAGCGAACGGAAGTCTTCATGTCAATTGTGAAAGCAGCGGTCATCTTGCAACTTGTCTCCGCTCTGGCGCCGTATCTCGCAATCTGTTCGGAGGTGTCCTATTGTTGAGGGGAAAAAATTCTTCTGGTGATAGGGCGCACCTACTTCCACGTGCTGAGATAGCTCGCCCTCCGTAGCTCCATTCTGTTCTGGAGTGAGAGGTCATCCATCGTGTCGGCAAATCCAAAAGACACCGGGCAATTATGTCCTCGGGGAATGTAGGAAAAAACGCGAACGGAAAAAACGCGAACGGTAAAAACGCGAACGGAAAAAACGCCAAACGGAAAAAACGCGAACGGTAAAAACGCGAACCGGAAAAAACGCGAACCGGAAAAAACGCGAAACAGAAAAAAAGAATATCCCCCCCCCTCAGAATAATAATTTTTATTTAAATATTGACATGAACTTATTTTGTTTTGTAGTAAATACGATAATGGTATTTAATCAAATATTGGACTGCCTCAAAATTCTTTTGTTTTTGAAGTAGAAGAGCCACTTTTTATATTTTGAGAGCATATATCTTCATATTAATCAGGGAAATTTACAACATTAAATAAAAAGGAATTAATTGCTTTTAACTAGTCAAGCTACTTGTCAAGGTCATGAAAGCCGTGTCCCTTCCAAGAAAGAAATAGGGGAGATTCCCCGGACAATGGGGATCGGGGACTATGGGAGATAGCGTACCGGAAAACGCCTAAGGCAAGATGAACAAACAGGTTTTTTTTTAGGTTGAGGTTCGTACTGCACAGATTTTACATTCAAGAATATTATATCCAGAAAAACATTTAAAAGCTGTGCGGTCATCACTAACGAATTATAATATTTTACCTTAAAATATTGTCTTCAAATTATTTCTAATTTTTTGTGTGTGTGTGTGGGGGGATTAATTAAAAGTGGGGGAATGTTGGTTTTTAAATAAATACTTACAGTTAGTGCATAAATTACCAACTTTTAAAGTTTGAACTGGTAAGATTAGATATTGGTTGAAAAAAAGACTATGAAAAGATTGGGCTTGTGTTCTATGGGCAAGTGGTAACGAATATTTTGAAGTTATAATGGTGTTATAGCTATAATCGAGGTCACTTATAACCTAGTTTGGCAGTATTTGTAACCCCCCCCCCTCCTAAACCAAAATCCTGAGTGCGCCACTGTGTGCGGTAATAAATATATTTTATCACAGTTTAAAAAATTAATTTTTATATCAATTATTCTGTTGAGAAAGATACAATCATTGTATTGAGATTTTTTTAAAAACAAAATATTCAAAATTATTTAAAAGGGTATTTTTAGCGTTAAATAGAAACTCAATTGATTTCAAACGATTTATTTAAATTTGAATGAAATTTAAACTCGTAACCATTTGATTTTTCTCCGCTTTTGCGGAGAAAAATCAAATGGTTAACTGAAAGAGTATTTAAATCAGTAAAAGAGTAAATAAATGGTTAATGAAAGAGTATTTAAATCATTTTTATTTCCTAGTTTTACGTGATCTAAACAGTAATAAATTATATAAATGACATTAAAACATACACAAATTAAAATCAAAATATTTAGTAGATTAGAGCCATGTGCCTTTAATTAACTGAAATTGATCACAATTTTTTTTAAAGAATGGGGGGGGGGGAGTGTTTGCCTTTACACCTTCTCACCTTTAAAAGGAGAGACTTTAAAAATGCACGAGATTTAAAATTTCTCTTGAAAATAATAAAATAGAGAAATAGTTTAATTAATGAATTATTAATTTACCAAGTTTAATTAATTAATTACTAATTTAACAAACTGAATGTTCAATTTGTTTGTATTCTTAGGACAAGGACCAGAACTAGTCATTCCGCAACAAATTGTAGCACTTGCGAAAATTTTAAGTACCATCTCTCACCTACCAAGATCACCCTAAAAAAGAATATCCTATCACACCGTTTTAACATGCACGTTCTCTGTAATAAATTCTGACCTTCAGTTTATTCCTTACCAACCATGGCTTATATTTACTGGCTTTCTTTTTATAAGTGCAAGATTTTATTTTGATTCATCATAATTCATTCTGATTCATCTTGTTAGCTTTTCGGTTTTAAATTATTAGAATAATGAATGATTTATCAGTATATATTTATGTATACATATTTTTGTTTTTTAAAATATTTATTTTAAGCATGAATACTCTTATTTTAAAAATGCTTTTTTTAATTAAGTCATGGTATTAATAAGTCGACAACTAATAAAAACAACTTAAAATAAACTCTTCAAATAAAATGTTTGTGTAATTGTAACTTTTCAAACAAATTTTCATTTCTAAATGCTAAAAACCCCTTTTTACAGGAAACTTTTTAAAAATGATTTAAAACTTATTTCTTAAAATATAAAATATTGGCTATTTATAACACTGATTAAAATTAATGGTTAATTTGTTTTGTTAGAATAGTTTTAATAATTATATTTTTGCTATTATTGATATAGCAAAGCTTATTGCCCCCTCACCAACTTTGATTAAACATATCTGTAAGCCTTCTTAGAAGAAAGAGGGCTGTATAAAAAATACATGTTTATATTTATTTACATTTAGTATTCAGAAAATTTTATTTGATACCATAAAATAACTATGTAATTTATTCTATATGTCTATGATCAACATTTAAAGAAGGAAACTCTATAGGTCAGGGTTTTTAGGACAACCTCGATAACAGTGTTTGGAAGTGATTATGATTTTTATTTAATATTAAATATATTAAACTTTATACTTTCACTGTAAATTATCATGAAAGTTATTTATGTTTTGTGGCAGATCTACACAAGGATTGTTTGCCAGGAGATTTCAGCTCGCGTCACTGAATGTGTCGCTTAGACCTGCATATACGTCCTTCCCGTAATTTCCCGCTAGAATTTGGAACCTCATCAGAAGGTGGGGGACTGCTGAATATTGACACCCCTCGGAAACTGCTAGCGACCGCCGAGAGGACTTTAGGAACCACGGATTTAACGTGCACGTACGCCGCATGTACACGGTGGTCTTTAGTGGTACGCCGGTATCGAAACCTCAACCTTCCGGTTACGAATCCAACGCCTTAACCACTGGGCTACCACGGCCCCTTCTACACAAGGATTGACTGCTTAATTTAGACATGCCTCGGGTGGAGGACTTTGAGGGGTCCTAACCCGAATTCACATTACAGATGGAGAAAGTGGCCGCGCGGTAAGCCAGAACCCTATACCTATACATTAGTCTTTTACTAATTGCGATGAAATTAGTAAAAATTATTTATTCTACAATGTGAAAGCTACTTGATTACTTTTTTAAAAATTTTTATTAGATAAATTTATATCTTATAAAGCTCACTTCTTTATAAAACTTACAGCTTATTAAACTTTTAAGATAAAGTGAAAAAAAACTTGCTGAAATACGCAAGACTGATAAAGTATAAATATTTAGAAGGATAACTTATCAAATATTGAACTATTCATATATGAATAAAATACAGCAAGAAAAATAAAAAAAGATGCAATAAATCTATTATTACAATTAATATAACTTGATGTAAAACTGTGAGAGTATTATTAAGAAAAGGGAAAATACTATTCACTTTCGCTCAACGAATAAAACATTTTTGCATAAAATACTTTGCATTGCATTAAAAATAAAAATAAATAAATAAATATTTTAAAGAAAACCTAGTATTTAGAAAGAATTTAAAACCACAACCTATTGGGAATGAGAAACATTAAAGTAATTAAAAAACTTTGTAAAAAACACACATAAGAAGTAAAAGGAACTTCCTTTTACTTCTTATGCGTGAAAAGGAAGTCCTTTTACTTCTTATGTGTGTTTTTTACAAAGTTTTTTAATTACTTTATCGTTTAACACCAGTATTTTGAGTGTTTTTTCAATGAGAAAAATTGTTTAAACGAATCGCTTAAAAAATAACCTTGTTCAAATTAAGCTAGTCTGATAGTGAAAAGTTTTTTTTTTTATTTTTTTTAAGAAAAACAAATATTCTCTCAAGTCACAGACTGGAGTTTCTTTTTGCATTTTTAAGTATAACGGTTAAAACGACCCTTCAAACAAATGTTTAAAATAAAAAGATTTGGGGACAGAGGGGACACCCCCCCCCTGTAACACCCTCTCCCGATTGCGATAGTTCATATGTACAATATGCTTAGAAAACTTGATAACAATAGCTTTTTTAGACAAGGATTATCACCGCTCCCAGACCAACTGAAAATTTGGAGGGTCACATGAAGATTTGAGGGGGTCACATGTCGAATTTAAGAGCAGAAAAGGAAATTTCTTTTAAATTTTAAAACAAACGTCCGTTTAAAAATTTTTAGACGAAGTGGGAGGAAAGGGGGATACAGCCCCCCCTTGTGCCCCCCCTCTTCGACCCTACGCCTATGGTTCGAATGTATTGTACTCTTAGGAAAACCTATTAACAATAGCTTCCTAAGGAAGGCTCATCACTGCTCCAGACCTACTGAAATTTTGGGGGTGCACAGGAAACATTTGAAGGGGTCACATATCGAATTATAGAGCAGAAAAGAAAAGTTTCTTTAAAATTTCCAACATGTTTATTTTTTAAGAAATTGACGATATTGTTCGGGGGAGGGGCAAGCCCCCCCCCTGTGCCCCCCTCTTTGACCCTACGCCTATGGTTCATATGTATTGCATTCTTAGGAAAACCTATTAACAATAGCTTCCTAAGGAAGGCTCATCACTGCTCCAGACCTATTGAAATTTTGGGGGTGCACAGGAAACATTTGAGGGGGTCACATATCGAAATTTTAGAGCAGAAAAGAAAAGTTTCTTTAAAATTTCAAACATGTTTATTTTTTAAAAATTGACGAAATTGTTCGGGGGGGGGCACAGGGGACACGTGACCCCCTGGGCCCCCCCCCCAACCGACGATACGCCTATAGTTCATATGTTAAATGAATCATGTTGGCGTTTTTACCGTTCGCGTTTTTTCCGTTTGGCGTTTTTTCCGTTCGCGCTTTTACCGGTTGGCGTTTTTTCCGTGGGCGTTTTTACCGTTCGCGTTTTTTCCGTTCGCGTTTTTTCCGCACACCGTCCTCGGGACATCTCTCTCCCGACATTTATGTTTTAACTGGAACTCTGTAGTAGGGACCCTCCGATATATGATATTCTGCGTAAAAAAAAAAAAAAAAAAAAAAAAAAAAGCTTTGGCATCTCAACACAAAGCATGCGTTTCCTTTCGGCCCCAGTCCTGTGTTCAAAGTTTGTCTTTTTAAATGACTGGAGGAAGCGTTAAGGATAAAGAGAAATTCTGCGAGGGTTGTTCCTCATCTCATAGCGTGAAGTTTTAAAACAGCAAAAGATCTTATACATATAGTAATATTTTACAATATTTCTTTATAAGTATAGCGCTTTTGCTCATTTTGAAAGACAATTTTTGTGTTTATTATTACTTTTTTTTTTCTTTCTTGACATTATCAGTGGCATACGCAGACTTCCTTCAAGGGGGGAGGGGGGTTATAGACATAACTTTGTGTTAAAATGCGTAATATTTAAGCTAAAAATTGAAAATTTGTGGACATTTTGTTAAAAAAATTTTGACTAGGGGGGGTGAACCCCCAAACCCTCCCCCCCTTGCGTACGCCACTGGACATGATGAATACTGTTGATAAAAGTACATAGTACAGTTTTTGAAGAACCAGTGAAAAAGCAGTGGAAGGAGAAAAACGCACCTGAAAAAACCGCACAACATTAAATGGGTTTATTTTTTCAAATGAATGTGAGTGTGCGTGCGTGTGTGTGTGTGGGGGGGGGGGATAAAAAATGTAAAGGAGTGGGCATCCGAAAGGGCGCAAACAGAGGTACATTCATGTATTTTGTATTTATCTCTATTGAAAGTTGACATTCCGATAATTTTTCAAGATCAGTGGCCTGATTTTTAAGTACACAGTGTGCTCAGTAGCCCTATTGCCTCTATAGCTTTTGGTGAAGTGATTTTTTTTTTTTTTTGTATCACTAGGGGCCAAGGCCCCCAGACTCGCTACGCTCGCTTTTCGTATGAGGCATTCGGCCCCTAATCAGGCTTATTCGTAAAAAAGACATAATTTCAACAGACAAAACCCGAAGATTGGATCAGATAGAATGTTACTGAGCTACGCATTGTTTGGTTCTTGCATGTTCATTGGTACATAAAAATTTAAACTTCACACTGCAGTAGAACCCCTCCCCCTCATAACACGGAAGATATTTTGTTATGGGAATCCGTGTTGTACGGGTCCTGAGCTATACTACACCTGGAGTGCGGACTCTGCTTATAATCGCTGGAAAAATTATTAGCACTCTTCAGAAACACAATGATTTTCAATGTTGCCATTCAAAAGTTATATTAATTAGGAGCTAAAGCATAATAAAATCAGAACATCTGTTTCAGCTGTATTTTTAATAATGTAAAACCTATTGGACACCCTTCGAATTTGCCACCCATTACGATTTTTCATTATTTGGCGACTTGCGTACATGTAAAGTTAATAAAAGCTACGGAACAGATAGGATAGCTTGCCACCCATGGCGACTTTTCATTATTTGGCGATTTACACATGCTCACAACCTATAATTACTGTTCATGTAAGGTTACCGGAAAACCATTATCCATATTTTCATTTACATAATCGTTTGCAGATTGGCGTACTTAGCACCACGAATTATACCATCTCGTCGCGCTAGCAAATATCCAAAGTGTACTGTAACTGCTATAATGGCATTGTTAACGCCGCCAAATATTTCTACTGGCAGCAAATAATCCAGCTGGACGAGAACCGGCTTTAAAACAATCTGCATTTTAATTTTTTTTCATTTTCAAGATATTAGTTATTCTGTTTTGGAAAAAGGAATAATCGCTAATTCTAAACTCCCGTTGTCTAAGCGAACTTACTATTTGAAAATTGTCAACTTTGTGTAACACATTTTGAGTTACGTATTTCATATAGTTTTTATTTTGGCGTAAAATGGGCGTAATTCTAACTCATGTTTGTAAATTTCACGCGATTCTAGATACTTGGAAACGCTTTGTTGCAAAGGAATGAATGATTTTATGCCAAATCTGGCAACCATTCGGTTTATTTTTTTCAGTTTTTTATTAATATCTTCTAAAATAATTTGATTTTCGAAATTTAAATCAGCTTAGCAGGTTCCTCGGAATTTTTCGAATCTGTGGGCACCTTAGTCGAAACTCAAATCCCCACGGTTTAGGAGGAGATACGCTGACAAGCTTTTGACAGCGGCAGCGACAGCGGCCTGTACTTTTTTTTAGAATAGAGAGATTTTTACACGAAAATGTGTCACACTCTGAAGTTTTACAAGCCGAAGGAAGGGAAAACATGATAATATAATCGAAAGAGTTTAAAAAAATTGCTTGCATTTCTTTCCGTCCGATATTAATATATAAGAATAAAAAATGTCATTTAAATCTCTTTAAAATAGGCCAACGATAGGGATTTAACCGCCCCTAGAAAGTTGTCACCAGGTAGGGCGCCCCCCCCCCCCTACACGCGCCGCAACGTGCGGGAAAGTTTGAGGATAATATCGGTACAAGGATATTTCAACCAAGGATATTCAACCATATTTCAACCTACTCAGACTAAGAATCAATGCGAATGCAAGTTGCTCTACTTCTAATCTCCCTCTGATATACCCGAAACCCGATTATCACAGGGGCAAGGGGGGGGCGGTAGTCCGGTGGCCCTGAAGAAAAAGGGGGCCTATATATATCCCGATTATCTAAATTATAAATTCATATGTACTGAAATAGTAATTGTGGGGAAAAAACTGAATTTCCTCTATAATATAGGTATTACCTAATTGTCTATCACTAGATCAAGTTAGAGATATTTTTTGGGGGTGATAAATACGATTTGATTAAAGTACAAAAACTACAGTTAACTTAAATACTAAACTACAGTTAATGCAATTTTCGAGTACAACAGCGGTCAAAACTGGGTTAAAATGCTTAAAAAAGGTAGGCTCAGTAAAGGGGCTTAATGCGTAAAAAAGGGGACAGTAAGGGGGGGCCCAAACTTAATGCCCCGGGCCCCGTCTAAAAGTGGTCAGATTTGAACATACCGTACCGCTTTTCCTATTTACTTATTATTTTTCTTTCAACTCTTCTCTGTTTTCTTTTTTTTCCGCCACTTTCTTTATCCTCTCCTTTGTGTGTTTTGTATATCTCTCGTCTGTTCTAATTTTAAATGTTACGTGTTTGTGCGTATTGTAGAGTGCTGATAGTATACCAGGACCGAAAACGAAGGAGACGCAAGTTATACGGTAGAGACTCCAGGCAAATTGTCGCTTTTCAGATCGTATTTATGCGAGACGGAAGAAAATGCGAGAATTCTCGCGAGAAATCTCGCGCGAGACAAGACTCTGTCTCGTCTCGCGTCTCGTCCCGCAAAATATTTTCTTTCTCGTCTCGCAAAAAAATGCCTGTCTCGTCTCGCATCTCGTCTCGCGGGACAATGCGAGAACGCGAGACAATGCGAGAATTCTCGCGTCTCGCGTCCATCCCTATGCTTTAGGATATCAAAGACGAGTTCTCTGTTCTCTGTTCCATAAAAAAATTATGTTTATAAAATGAATAAATTAATAAAAAATAAGTTAATAATTAAAAAGTTAAAAATAATAAATTTTGCTTTAAGCATAGTGTGTTTATTTTTATTTTATCTAAATGGCCTTTACAAAAATAAAAAAGCAATCATTAAAATTAAGTAAAAGTGATTTTCCATTAGAAGTACTGTTTCCTTGTAGAGAAATTTGTACTAAAATATGTTTGTAATTTCTTTTTTCTGCACAATGCAGTTTCATAGAAACCTTTACAAATTTAGAAAAATCTAAATTTTCTACAATCAGTCTTTAGACGGTCTTTAATTCGGTACAATGCATTACAACCAATTTTTTTAAAAATTACTGGATTAGTACTATTTGGATAATTTTCCAGTTCTGGAGTGATTTACTTATGAAATATGGATTAAAAAGGGGGTCCCACATAATGAAATATTCTTAAATGAAATTTTAAACACTTTCTCTCGTTTAATTAAAACATTCTTTCAACGCTTTAAAAAGGAAAGGCAGAAGCACAGACCTATTATAGATATATAATGGCCTAAATGTAGAAAATACTGAACGTTTTACAGGTGATTTTTACTTCTTATCCCTTTATGCTTCCGAGTATTTCTACTCAAACTGCACAAAGTATTCTCTGAGAAATCAGTAACAATGATAGTTTTGATACGCACTTTTACTACCATTTGAGATAACTCACATCCGATTTTTAAGATCTGCATTTTAGCAGATTAAAAGTAAATAAAAACTAAAATATCAAAATAAACTTATTTTTATCTGAATCAGAGATGGCCAATATTAAATTCACTGCTGTCATTTTTATTATTCTTAAACAAAATTTTTCAAAAATATTCTTCAGTATGCGACTGTACCGTACCTAAACTTTTGGGTTTCTCTTCAGGCATTTAAGGAATGAGAATAACTGTAGTTCACAGTTATAAAGTAGATGATAAAATAAGATTAAGTAAATGGGAAAATTAATTTTTGATCTTTACAGAAAATTAAATTCACCAGGCTAAACCGACATTTCTCTTTCTCCCTCCTGATGGGATGGGGGGAGGGTATTCTCGGCAATGATTTTTGATTTTTCAAATAAATTAAATTCTTTTTCTTCGCGAAAATTTATATGATTGATAAAATTATTTTCTGATGTACAACTCTTCAAAATCCGTCTGATTCATCTGATTCACAACTTCCCCAATAGAGAGGAAATAATATTCTTATAATGCAGAAATGTCTGAATTCTGAAAATCAGCATTAGATGGTGAATCTTCACCTTTCATTTTTTTGTGTAAGGCTTTAGTGAAAGGGCTTACTTTTGCGGTGTCATAATTTCTTTGTTAGCTAGTAAATGTTTAAGACAAGCTATGAAATGTAAACAATGAAGTTGGTTACTATATGATGTGTATGAATATTTAAAGAATCATTTGGTGATAAGTGGAAGCAATTGTTTTGAGCTATCTGCTAGAATAAATCAAAAACAAATTATGTATGCATCAGTGTACCCTATTTTAGTCTGTAACACTGTACCCAATCTGACATAGCTTTAAAAAGTCCAAAAATATGAGCAAAAACAGAAATTTGGATTATCCATTTCAACTCAACATAACCTATGAAAACCACTCATTTTTAAAGAGAATTTAAGTATAATTACAAAACTTTACTTTTAATATACAAAAATAGGGATTTGTTTACAGAATTGTAACTAATGACGCAAATTCTTTCAAAATGCACAGACTTCTGGAAAACAATAAGACCGAAAAAAATTAAATACATTATAATTAATGTTACTACCATTTTATAACAAAATTCAAACATACTAAACTCATGTAATACTGTGCCTTAGTTTCCTTTATGCATATTAGCTAAACCAGCCTCAATATAAATTATTCTATAAATAATAAAAAGTTCATTATTTCAATAAATGTTGAACTAGCAGCGTGATTTATCATTTTGATATAATAAACAAATAAGTTAAAAATTTCTAACATTTTTCTGTTAGCAAACGTGTTTAAGAATCTTAAATTAATCATGTTGAAACTATTGTTTTATTAACTTTTGAAAAGATATCTATTATAGAATCGCTCCTGCGAAATTTGAAGAAAATCTACACTTTTATATTCTCACTTTAACGATTATTTGGAAGTTTTTGTGAAATATATATAATTATTTTTTACTTAAAAGTTATTTTCTCACCTATTTATTGACACATATTTAAGATGAGATCAATTTTCTTTCATCTTTTAATATGATATTAATTCTTTTACTTATAATATATTTATAACTGGAAGTAAACATTTTTGTTTGTCTCTAGTGAACAATTGAGTTAATTTCATTTTTACTAAGAATCCACTGAGCTTAAAATTCTAAGAAGTGAAGAATTCCTTGAAAATTTGTCTGCGAATAAGTTTGCTTTAAGTGGAATTTAGGAGTCCTTAAAATTTCATGAACATTCTGCCGTTTTCCAATATGACTTCTTGTTAATAGGCACTGATAAGGACGAAAATTAAAGGCTGACTACATTTGAAAGTTTAATGTACATACTAAATATTTAATGACTGTGTTTTATGCATAAATGTGTGAAGTTCTCCTACCTACCGAAAATGGGAGATAGTGAACACCTATCCAATCTAAGGAAGGTAATAATTTGATAAAAGGGTGTCTGCATTGGTAAGTAAATAGGACTCTCTACTATTCGGCAGTTCTGGCTTTATTACTGGTCATTCTACACGTTCTGATGTCAAAGATCAAAGACGTGTTGGATAGGAAGTTTTGTAACATATTTTCTTCCTTCTGTACGAATGTCATAAGTTGGAGGCACTCCAAGAACCTCAATTAATACGAAAGGAGCACAAATGTTTTCAATTCTCCTGTATTCACCCATAAAGTGTACAAATAATGCCAAATATTTTCCTGAAAAATTGTATAATCCTAAAGCAATATATAAATACCTCTTTTAAAATGTATTCAGTTATTTAAGCTTTGTTATGTGTCGTTTTACTTTTTGCGCACACAGAAGTAATTTTTATTCTCTTTTACATATGTTGTTTTTCGAAACATAAAAGCTATTTCTATATAAATATTTCGGGAAACAATGAGAAATCATTAGTATATAATACTAAATCCACCATAAGTATAAAAGAATAAATCAGCATCTTAATTTTTAGATTATTTATTGTTGTTTATATTCTTCTTGCTCTCTTTTCGGATATTCTCTTTATAATTTGATTCTTATAGCATGGGAAGGGATTTTATACACTCATAAAATATACTAACGATTGAATAAATATAGAGAGGAAAAAATAGTGCTATTGAGTAGTTGAATTAGTTTAGAAATGGTTTAATTTTAAATAGATAAAGCAAAACTAAACTGTGGTAAATCGTTTATAAAAGTATTTAAGCATTTTTTTTTTTGCATTAAATTCGATTATTGAGAAGTTTAGTGCTATGATAATGGTATAAGATTGGTTAGGGCAACCGCAGCCTGCTTATCAGCAAAATCTGAAATTGAGTTTGATATTTGATCTATCCGTATGACTTTTGCATGGTAAAAAAAAAAAAAAAAAAGAAAAGCTATAGCATATATGTCAGTTTTATAAATAAATTGATATAGTACAAAGGGAGTTATACTATAAAGATCTGGTCAATGCGAAAAATTGAGTTACATACTATTTTTAGCAAAATGCATAATGGAAACGATTCAGTTTATTCTAAATGTACTTCCGTAAGTGGCATTGCTTCATCAAATTTACAGTCATTCGAAGGAATATTTACTTTTATACTTACCTTTCGTTAGCTGAAATTCTTTTAAAATATTTTTAACTATTAATTGTCCTCGTAATAAATGCTCCTTTTCACCGTATTAATTACGTAATATTATAAGAAAATGGAATTTTATATAATATTTTAATTTTTTTTTTTTCAAAATATGTGTCAATTTTAAGTTGTTCTTTTCCCTGTTTTATCTTTAACTTTTTTTTCTAAAACTTTGATTTGATAATAAGCAGAGGCATGCGAAATATGATATGAAATATGAAGTTAAAAGGTCTAAGGGTTCAAGTATAATCGTGAATGCGCGATTAGATAAAAAAGAGATGTTTGAGGAATGTTTTAATATTTTGTCTTCTAACGTATAAAAAGGAGAATAAATTTCAAGAATGAGTTTGTGATGAACTAATCTATTTCTTTTTCGAAGGACTATTCATTATTTAAGTAAATTTTGATTTCTTAAATTTAAGATACCAAAGCAAAAACGGGGAGTATGTAATAGATTATGTCTTATTTTCATTTCCTCTGTAAAAATCCCACCACAACAATTCACTGAAAAATTCTTTTAGTACAATTTACCAATACAAGCATAAAAAGAAGACAGGATTTTATAATTTTAAAAGGCCATACTGTTTAATTAATTTGCAATTTCTACTTTTTTAAACAAACCTTTTCATTTCGTATTATTAAGGATGACACAACTATATTTTATGAATAGTAGTGCAATGTATTTATCGTCGAAGAACCATTTTAATACTTTATTTATGTATTTTCAATCTTAATATTTCTAGCATTGAGCATCAGTAAATTTTATGCACGCGTACAATTTTCCAAAAGGTTTGTTTCCCATCAATACAACATTATACATAAATTTTCTTAACAAAATAGTACAAAATTTCATTAATCTACTTCTATTTTACGTAACCTGCGTACACGCGACAAAAGATAAGAAATTTGCATACATTGGCGAACGGGATGTCATGGAGGTTGTGCATGCATAGTTAAGGGACGAGTAGGTCTGCCAGAATATCATTCAGCTGCAATTTTTGTTCTTGTGGAAGCAATTTTGAAGTTCTTTCGCGGCTACTACTCTATGTGGGCGATGCGAAGAGCTAGCCGCCTATATAAGGTGACGCTCCTGAAAAATAGGACGTCTCAGATAATGCAAGGGCGCCTCCATTTTTCATCTATTGAATTAAGAAGGATGTTTTTGGGCCCGGCGCTATCTACCAGGATCCTTTATTTTCGCAGGGCGAGATTAATGGTCGAGGACGTGAAAATATTGTCCAAGATGGTTTTACGCACTGCAGTGGAGCACTGTCAGGATGGTACAAATCTGGGTTTTCAGATAAACTGCTCAGAGGCGCTTGACAACTTTCTCAGCTTCATTTTTCAAAATAATCAATCAGAGCGAAGCAATAAATTCGAACTTGTAATTTTCTGTGTAAAGGATTCTGCCAATCAATAGTGGTGCCAAAATCCGACTACGTTTGTTTGGTGGTGCGGGGGGGGGGGATATATGCTAGCTTTCAGGTTGTTTAGAAAACGCCTGCTTCTTTTCGACATCGAAACAGATCAAAGCACTTGAAATATCTGCGATTGTTAAAATGATTTCTGTCTCGGTAAATTTTCTATTGAGGTTCTTTTCTGATTATGAGTCAGGGTATTGGTTTCGAGTGAATAGGCAACTTAAAATAACGTTTCGGGGAACGTACAAAATGGACTTCTTTCAAGTCTTTTTTGATGAAACTGCCGTGGGATGCGTTTCAAAGAGTTATCATACTGAGCGCTCGAAAGGGCTCCCGAAGTAAATAAAATGTAAAGATGTCATTCAATGTATTCATGTATATGAAAGACACTCTAAATGTTATTTCTGAAATAATGATATATTAATATGATAAATAAATTTAATCTTAGGGCAAGTGTGTGTTATTCTCCCTCTCAACATTTAATAAAAAAAAACATTTAATTTTTAGAAAGGAAAATTTAAAAATAATACAATAGAAAGCTTATTTATAAGAAAGCTATTGTTCAGATTTTCTATAAGGTGTACATGAATGTACATAAAATTTGACAAAACTACTTATTAGATGTACTATTCAAAAGTTTATTCAAAATTTTATTTCAATAGAAGAAATAATGTATTATAGTTGAAAATAGTTTTTGGTACGTTCAAAAATAATTAGCTTAGTTAAATATGCTCGTTAATAAAAATGTGTAATTGAATCGACTCATGGTCAAATAATTAAACAAAAATCACTATGTGTGTAAAAGCGTTTAAGGATTTTGTAAAATGTGAATAGATTTTTTAAATAACGCAGAATAAGCAACTTTTCGAACAAAGAAAATAAATTTCTCCTTATCAAAATAAATTCATATAAAACGGATTGCATTAAGAGAACTTAGATGATTTTCATTAAAATTTTTTTTTAATATACACCTCTTTATTATGCATATTTAAAAAAATATTTTGACAAGATAATTTCTCATCCAATCCTAAAGAATATAAGGAATAATACTGTTTTTGGTCGCTGCAGCAGATTTTTTAGGATAAATTTTATACGATATGTTTGATGTGAAAGAAAGGTGATTTAAATGGAATTAAAGGGAAGCTTGTGATATTCAATTTTTTTCAGAATATATTATAACAAATCGTCCATAATCACATAATGGTTTTTTCCAGATATAATTATCAGGCTATAACAGAATGCAAACAAGCTTTTACGCTGTAAGGACTATTTATCCAAAATTAGAAGATGTACTTAATAATCTAAATTTTAATGACAGTAAAAATTGTAGCTCTTTTTTCAGATTTATAACTATCGTATTTACTTTTGATTACGACATGTTTCGTTTTTCATGTGATGTTTTAAAAAAGGAATATGGGGAACTTAAGAAAGGTAAATTTATCTGATAAAATTAATTACTTCTGTCTTTAAACATATTTATAATAGCGTAATGGTATAATTTTATATAAAACGAAAGAAAAAGCCGATTGAAATTGCATATTGAATTATAATGTGAAATTGTATAAGTTGATTACGTCTTCAGTAATTTTCTTTGGGGCGATAATGAATCTTATCAACTGTATTTTTAACAGTGACTCTTAATTCTGTATTTTTAATAAAAAGTAGATACTCTTATTTTCATTATTGAGTCGTCTTTCAGTAATACCCCCAAAACGTGAAAATATTAGTTTGGAGAAATATTGGCATTAAATTGTCCATGGCAAATTATCCATACAAAAGTTTTGCTTTGTTGCAAGTTAGTCTAGACAACACTTATAAATGCATTCTTGTTTAAAATGTTTCATTTCAGTTATTTAAGAATTGAGATAATGGGATAACTACTACTTAAAAAAACTCTTGAGAGTACAGATGAATTAACAATGACTTATGGTCTAATGTTAACAATAGCTGTATTTTTTTTAATATGAAAAATGTATACAAATGCATTTTTTCGTTATATTTGATGTAACGTTACACAGATATGAACGTTATGAACATGTTTTTAATTATAAGATCAAAAAACTTTTAAGATATATGAGCTTCATATCCAGTTGCCAGAAAAGAAATCTATAAAACTATTAGTAATTAGTTAAACAACATTTTCTAAACAGTGCTAAATTCATAACGTCATGAGCATAAAAGACGCATTGCTATAGAGAGTGCATAAAATGAAAATAATGCATAAAATCATCTGTTCCTTAAAGAAAAAAAACTTTCTTCTGTTCATTATTTGAGCTTTATTTGGTTCGTCAGATAAACTTTATTCTGTTCATCTGATTCTTTTAAGATAGAAAAATTTCATACGCATCTCTTAAGTGTAAAATTATTTAGTAAATTTGTGTACCGATATAATGTCTGATGATACTGTTTATACTTATTTTTACTTTTTGTTAATTTGTATATGTATGTCTAGTTAAATCAAAATTATACGCAGTTACCTTTACCTTACTCTGATATCTAATCATAAAAAAATGCAATTATTGTTAACATTTGTGTAAGCGCGAGATTATGTATCAGGCAAACATTTAAACAGCAATTATACGATTTAAAAAAAACTACATTTGTTGAGAACTTCTCTATGTGTTCTCAGTGGGCGAGAGTATATAGTTTAAAACATTGCTTAATGTTGTAACAACTTCAAAAGATATTTTTATAGTTTTAGAAAAAGTTATTATACTCTGAAAATATTCATGTAGAGATGCAATTTTCATTATGGAATTCTAATTAATGTCCCGAATAGAATGACACTTTAAACATGAGTTCAGAAAACACTGAGAACATATGTAGTTACACGAAACAGTCTACAGCTACCTGACATTATGGATTATAATTCAAAATCTGATTGTTTAAGCTTTGCTCTTCCAGTTAAAAAGAAACACGGAATTTAGAAACTCTTTATATGCAAACATGAAACAAATTCGTCGATATTGATAGGTAGGAAAGTTTTTCTAGAGGTGTCCGGGGCTATTAATTTATACTATATAGGTCATTGATTTATCTATCTGGCTAACTATTCAAATCATTTTTGGCAAGGTTCCAATAACGTCGTTATGCAACGTATGCAGTGGATGTGAAACAGGAATGAAGCTTTGAAAACTAGAAACAATGAATACGAAATGAATGGTTAGTCGTTTTTATTTTTCTCTTCTTATAGATTCAATAGCTAAAAATAAAATCTTACGTTTAGTTTTAAAAAGTTCAGATACATTTTAAGGAAAAGAATAGTAAACTTATTAAGCATATCATAGTGAAAATTTATTATTACCAAATTTGTAGCTATCTATATGACTATGAATTAGTTAGATCATGATTTTTCTCAACAGTACTGGATTCGTTAGTTTACAAAAGGCAACATTTTGAATTATATTTAACTTGAAACATAATTGTGAAAAAAAATTAGATAATTGTTCCTTAAATCAATTATTGAAACTTTATTGTTCTCCTTATGCATTTTTATTTTTGCAAATAAGTGCACAAGAAACCATAGACATAAATCATCGTAGGTAGACATAAATCATCGAGTAATGTTTTTTATGGCTCATTTTATTTTTATTTTTTATAATTCAATGCATATACCTATGTAACTGGAAGAGATAAATGGGGCCAGTAAGGTTGGTGTGAAATGTGAGATACAATTTGAATTGGAAAATTGATTAAATAATCAAAAATAACTTATATTAAATATTTCAAGACTTTAAATCTGTACTATGCCAGGCAGTGATCTATAACAGAGTTGTTTTCGAAATCAATTGCTAAGAAAATAAAAAGAGTACAACGAAATGATAAATATTACCATTCTTTTGTGACACGGTGTAAGCATTCTATAACACAGATACAATAAATGAATGTTAAGTTTTAAGAGCATTCTCAAGTTTCAGAAGATGGTTTGGAAACCAATTGTGCTCGCACCTAGAGGTCAGAGAGTCTACGAGGACCCCTATAGTAAATTTGTCACGGACGAGATTACTTTTAACCTTGTTAATTTTTCAAAATATAATTGCGAGAGTGAGCATATTCATCCTAAAGTGTGAAGACCATTTTAACCATTACACGTATCCGCAACTTTCACCTAACTTATGCGATCTCCTTTCCTGTTCTTTGAAATCCGTTTTACGAAAAAATATTATATTGAATATGCATAACTTTAAGGCTTTATTCAATTAATCACAAAAAAGGAATTTTAAATGAAGGAACAAAATATTTATTTATTTATTTATTTATTGATAAATGAATGATTAAATTTTTGTTGTTTCTAGTAAAATTTACTGTTCAATCTGATATAAGAAGTGTAATGAATCATATTCAATTACTTCACGGATATATTGTGATATCTGTTGATATTGTGATGTAAAGTAAATATCAATATATGTTTAGCTTTGTCACAATAATGTCTGTCTTTAATTATTAATAAAAAGATTAAGATAATTATTAACTGAAGATATATTCTTTCTCGTATCCTCAAGTATAAGCTGCACTAACAGATCATAGAACTGTATAATTAACCTAATTTCAAAGAATTTTAGCTTGTCGTATACATGCTTTTATTTATGATTTCTATAATAAATGCGAGTTTTTAAATCACATTTAACTAAAAGTAAAATCTGGACTGAACGTGTTTTACACATTAGAAACGCCCAGAAGCTTCTACTTTTGATGATTAATCCTCAAGAATTGATTATTGTATAAATCTAAGTAATATCCGATTAGGAAGTAAATAGAAAAGGTAAAATTTACGTAGAAAGGCAAAAGTCTACAATATAATCTAATTAATTTAATGTATGGTTCACAGCTTTCTGTTGCGTTAAATAACTATGAGCGATTGGGCATTATTATCCATTCAGCTGTGTAATTCACAAGAAAACAGAGATACCGTATATCATCGAAATTTCTGTTTAATACTTACTTTGCTGAAAGGAAGATAAATGAGTTCTGAGTTTCTAGGCTAGACAATTTCGAGAAACTTACGGTTGGGTAACTTGAAAAAAAAAGGTAAGTGAAGAAGAATTATATTTATTTGTAACCAAATAGTTTCTGGCAATTATTTATTTAATTTGAAGTTGAGGTTCATTTGCTTTTAGGTAAAAGGAGAATCGTATGCACATTTGTGGTAAAGTTGTGCATTCTGTACAGGAATTTTCTTAGCCTTAGTCTTAAAACGGGATTAATATTGCATTGTGGCTTGGCAACTCATATTAGTTTCAGTCACTTCTTGTTATAAGTGTGGAGAAAAATTTAATTAGGAAATTAAATTATGGTGTATCCTGAGCATAAATTATTCTAAAAAATAAATAAATAACAAATGAATACCTTAATTGAAGAAATTTTAGCTGTGTTGAGCACTCACATGGTTATTTTATTTTGAAAATATCTTTCAACGGACAAGAATACTAAATGAGGCCAAACGCATCAAAATATGAAACATTTTTTAATGCAACAGTCTTTTTATAAGCCAAATTTGGCATCGAACTTGAGATTTTGGGGATAACCTCGAAAAACCATATATCACTATTAATGTATATCACTATTAGTGTAATTGTGACAGACTTTGTGATATAACCTCGTATGTTAATTCCACCTTTTAAATTAAAAGTAAGTTGCTATAAACGTTGATATAGTTATTGTATTGTGCTCAAGAAGGAGTCAAGTCTCTAAAATGCCATGAAGAATACTGTACTCGAATTCCTTTGAGTGCCCCTGAAAAAAGAAGAACATTGTGCTACACAGGCGCGTAGCCAGGAAAATTTTTCGGGGGGGGGGATATGAACCTATATGTGTATAAATAGACGGAATTTCATAACTAATCCAAAAATTTTTGGATTAGTGATGAAATTCCGTCTATTTATACACATATAAGTTCATATCCCCCTCCCGAAATATTTTCCAGGCGCATATCCAACCCCTGAAAAATTTTTCTGGCTACGCGCCTGCCACCAAGTATCACAGGACTTAAATTCGTGCGGATAGAGGCCACGAGCACCAGGGGCTACGCCCCTGGTGCTACATGCACTAATTTTGATGGAGAGCATTATTCGTAATCGTCTGTAACTCCTATATATGTATACATAAATTTTTTTGTTCGAAATAGACTAATATACATAAAACATGCTATAAAAGACAATACAGCGTAATGTATTGGAATTCGCTTGGGGGCTCCCGCGAAAGAACTGTAAATACTACTTACTGGATTTTCAATAGAGTATATAAGACAGTATTGAAACAATATATAAATTTTGTAGTTACCGACGCTTATTTAAAGCACTTAGAGCACACACGGCAGACAGACAGACAAACTGAAATAATAAACACTTTCCAACTTTCTTGGAAAGTGTTTAAAACCAATGTCCCCACCAAGAAACCACTAGCTCCTATAATTAAGTATGCAATTTTTGTCTGACTGTATATGAATTTGAAAATATGTTTTATTGTACAATGCCCCCTCCCTCGAAAAGTAATAATAATAAATAAGTAAGTGAATAAAGAAATCTAAAGTAAAAGGGTGAGGGCTGAGTTTTGATTGACATGCTGATAACAGTAACGATCGTTTTATTGCAGTAAATTATTTCTATTATTACGCATGACAATGCTTGTATAAGAGGGTATTTTTGTATTCTACATAAACCAGAGCATAACTTCATAGAGTGTATTTTAAAAAAAAGTACTTAAAAAACATGAAAGGAAAAAGACAGCCATTGCTTCAATTATTATGGGTGATATTTTGGCCGCATTATTAGCAATTAAAAATTATAAATATGAACTTGCTTTATTATAATCATCAGATTTTTTAAAAAAGCATTTTTTTTTCATAAAAGAAGTTTTTAAAGTATCAACTAATATAGTTAAAATCGAAACTTAAGTTACCGTATGACAAAGTCTTGTCATAATAAGCTTCCTAAGTTTTTTTTAACTAAATTTCTCAATGTTAATTGCCTGTTCAAGTCTTTGTTTTTAGATTAATTCTCTCGAAAAGACACACCTTTAAATATCGATTTAAAATAGTTACTTAATTTGGATAATTAATTCTTAAGAAAATATTTTAAAATTGTCAAAGCACACTCAATCAGTTTAGTGTTGC